>JAJMAK010000004.1:0-156190 GCA_030572615.1 Metschnikowia lachancei
AATAGTCTGTTGCCAACTTGACCATCGACGGAGTTGTGGTGGCCTCTTTGTTCAATGCTGTATTCGTGAGCTTTCTGAAGACCACCTTCTCCGTTTTCTTGGCTTGGAAGAACGTTTGAGCGGACTTATAACACGTTTTTCCGGGGTTACGTTCCTGCCCATCATTCATTAGGAACTGCATATACTGAGGATCATTCTTTTTTTTTATTCTTGCGCAATTTTTTTTTTTTATAGTGATTGGGAATATTAGTCCTCATTTCTATGCGCTAATCTCATCACAAGATTTGAACTCTCGATCAGCCTGTGTGGCGTAATGGTTAGCGCATTTGACTTCTAATCAAAAGATTCCGGGTTCGAGTCCCGGCATGGGTTCTGATAGCGGCTTTAGCTCAGTTGGGAGAGCGTCAGACTGAAGATCTGAAGGTCCTGTGTTCGATCCACAGAAATCGCATCTTTTTTTCTTTTTGGAGGTTTAATTGTTATTGGATTCTTTTTGTCTTCTAAAGGATCAACTTATAGATGTAAATATTATCTGAGTGAGTCGTTGTGTCAAAGAAATACAGCTTGGCCGTGCGGTGATGCGAAATCTATCAAAAAGGACCACCTGGTGTTTCCTCAGCTTTGATAAATTGGGCTTTATTTGGTCTTTTTTAGAAAGAATGTTCTTTTGCAGCTTCCACATGCTTTCTCTGAGAAAAGACCATTGACGGTGATGGTTTCCTCTCAAAGACACATTTTTCAGTACAACTTTTAGATACAATTCCGAATAACAAAGCTTGGTCTATTAACCAAACTAATACATGCTCACCCTATGCTCACCCTATGCTCACCCTATGCTCACCCTATGCTCACCCTATACTTACCCACCCAGTAATAGTGCTTGGGTTTGAGCCTCTAGCTAAACATACGGAAACGTGACTTCGGGTCTCCATAAGGATAAAAGCCTTTTCTTTTGTGTGAATAATGTTAAATGTATGGGACTCTTTTTTTTACTCACATGGAATTTGGTGGTTTGTTTTGGCTGACTTGGGCCTGTGCGTATCGTTATAAAGAGTATTCACGAAGTATTCCAACACATCTTTAATATTTTGGCCAATTCAGTGCTTGGTTGCGGTAATTTTTGGTCTTTCGGGGTGAATGTGGGAGGTGCTTTCTGATCCTGATGTTTTTGCAATTTTTTAGTCATACTTATGACCCATTCACATAAATATCAAGAAAATGGTATGTGTGTGGAAAAGACACGACATAGATGCTCGAGTTGACTTGACTTTTTGTTTTGGTAGTTGTGTGAGGGTGTGATATTTTCACTTAAAAATTTAAAGAGTTTTGTTCTTTATGGGGATTCATTGTGGCAACTGTGGTGCTTTTCAGTGGAACTAGTCAGGTGGCCATCCGAAGCTGAGAAATTACCATATTTAAACGGGCTATACTGGTGCTTTTCTCCCATCAACCAATAAACCTCTTTTCCAAATTCACTAGAAACAAAATAAGATACCAGACACCCCTTGCAAAAACACACCTGACTGTCTTTTCGTGGTTCCACTAAATATCTCTGACCAGAAAAAGTTGTTAGTTCTACAATAGCATAACAATGGTACTCGGTGAGATACGATAAAGCCACGAATTATAGTTTCTCCACTTCGGCAAAGAGAATATGTAATTCTGGCTTAACCACAAAAAAAAACAGCCGTTTTAGAATTGAAGTACCAGAATCACAACAAGCCAATCAGTTTAGCTCACAGAAGAGTTTACTCTACCTTCTTATTTCGTCAATTCTCATTCACCATCTACATCTCGTCTTATCAACATTCAGCCCCGTTACCTATGTTAATTCTACGACAGCAATACTTATTTGCATGATCTGGCACGTCTTTATTAATGACTGACTTATCTTATCAGAAAACGTATTAAGAGCGCCTCGTGGAACCGCTTGCACTTTAAATCCCTTATTTGAGTATGGTTTCTCGGAGTAGATAGCTCTCTATGGGTTTATGAACTGGTTGGTCCTCTTCATCCCCAATGATTCCTCCCCTGTTGATGTATAGAGTTTGAGTGTCACAGTAGTTGGCGTAATTTCCTTTCTCGATTCCACGTGGTTATGCCCCTTCATGGCAATAGTCTATCTCTCGTCTTGTTTCAAGCCATTCTCTTCATCATATGGCCATTGCACGAGCCCGCTTCTTACGCCAGTAAGCTGTGGCTTCTTCGCTGCTAACCACCTGCGGGTTTAGTTGGTCTATATTCTCGATCTTGCATCCGTGTAAAAGTAAGAGTTCCGAAATCACAAAAAAGTCCTGCTTGAGGCCGTGTTCTTCTACCTCCACGCGTTTCCGGAGCGAATACTCAAAAAGGGACACTGTGAATGGTTCTGTGGACTCGGCATTTGCCATCTCAAGCCAGAGGTTTGGCTCCGCCCCGCAATTAAGCCACCGGATCACCTCCGAAATATCGATTTTTCGGGTGGCCTTCACAAGTAGCAGATTGAGTCCCGTTGCGGGGCGCATGAACGCTCTTTGCTGGTATTTCTGCCGGATATATTGGAGTCTTTGGGAATCTGAAGCATCTGGAGTAAGCTTCTCTACGGCTACTTCTTCGAGATAACTGTTGACAAGCGCATTGTTTGTGTGTTTGAGCAACACCCGGGCCTCATCTACGAAGTTGTCTAACTTGAGCGACTTGACTTTCGAGATATGCGAGCCCATATTCCGGTGACACGACGAACACTTTACACAAATCACCACACAGAATGTCACGGAGATCCACTCCGCAGACACGGTGGTTTTGCAGTCTGCGCAGCGTCCGTTTTCGCTACCGTCGATTGCCCTTACACTTTGGAGAAAGTTATCTTCGGAAGGATGAAAAGATTCTGAAAACACCGATACTGGCGATCCACGGCCATCTTCGGTTGAAAAGAATTGCGTTGGTGGTTTCGATAAATCCAAAGTCACTCTGTGCTTCGATCTTGACTTTGGTTTTGACGTATTTGCCTTGGGGGCCTTTTTGATGAGTCTGTCGGTTAGCTGGCCCGCATTATAAAGGGCCTTTATCCATTGATTACGTTCGTCGTCATTAATGGCCTGGAATACATGCTTCTGGCCCAACGACGTAAATATCTCAAGGCAGAATTGTCTTTTGTCCTTCGTGACTGGCTTTACACTGGACAACGCGATATCTATGGGTCGGTTGATGGGCTGAGTCCCATTACGCCAGTCCGAATACTCAATCAACTGCCCCTTTTTAAGCTCCACCCATTCCTTATGCCATCCGGGTTTACCCTGACCGCCCAATGCATATAAGATCCCAGCAAAGTTGGCGTTTTGGTCATCGTCCATACTTGCCCACGGAAAAGATGAGGCTTGTTCTGGTCGAGGCGAAACATTCACTGGCGAATTGGGGAAAATCATATCCAAGTTGACGTTTGCGGTATCTATTAAAAGCTTGTGGGCCCCGTCAGCTGTGTCATTATGATGTGCTGAGAGTGAATTCAACGCGTTGGACTTGATGAGCGTAGTCAACTCTTCGTTGGTCCGACACGCTTCAATCATCTGACGAAATTGTAATTTTTCACTATTAAATCGTGATAGCCCGTTTAGGTAGAGACTGGCGTTCTCCGACAAAAGAGTCTGACTTCGTTTATTATCTTTGAAAAGATGTGAATCGAGCACTCCATCGTGCAGAGGTATATTGGAGAACTTAAAGAAGTTTTCCAAGAGCTGGTTGAAGTATTGGTTGTTGGAAGACGCATTGAGAGCATTCAAGTAGTCGAATTTCGAGAGTTCGAACCCCTTGCGCTTGAGTAATAGCTTCAGTTCCGGTCTATCCTTCTCGTTAGAGAGGTACTTGTGAAGCCAGTCATAGTATTCTTTAGATTGTTTCTCAAAACTTTTCCTGCTTGAGCCTGGCTCATGGCTACCCTCAGGGCTAGTGAAAGAGATACAGTAGGAGATCATTTTCGGCATTGATTGTGCGGAAAACACCTCCTTCATAATAAAAGTTAAGTTCCGTTCGACCGGTTCAAACACACGCTTGAATGCGACACAAAAGCTTCTGAACATTCCCAATTTCTTTAAAAGAGGGCTGAACAGGAAGCTGATCAATGCCTCCAATGTATCTAGCACGCGGTTTCGCGTGGATAGAAGTCTTCTCAAGGATAATTCTAGACCTCGTACCTCCTCCTGTAGTTTGACCATTGCCTTCTTCAACTTCGGACAATTCTGTTCATAAGCTGCAAGAGTAGTGCGGAACTCGGGCCCGTCGTGGATGTTGAAGCTAAATGCCTTTCGTAGGTCCTGAAGCCCGATTTCTGTGCTGCAGGGGTGTTTTGAACATTGTAGGGTGGATTCCTGTTTGGGTGAGCTCACAGACCGCGTTTCGGACCGCGTTTCTTGAACCCAAAATTGAAAGGAGAAAACTAGGCATGTTTCAGAAGTGCTGTGGCTCCATACAGACACGTTTAGGATTGTGTTCTGTGCCTTTTTGGCGTCAAAAGTGTCGTTCACAATCACGGTGTTCAGTGTATCGTCCAAAGTAAGTGCAGAGAGCGGGATTTTCGACGCGTCCCCCAGTTTTGATGATAGTGACACGTTCAATTGCTCATGGGGTGGTTTCGAGCCACAAATATCGCCATAGGACTTATGAATAACCAAGCAAGTGTCGGGACCTAGGCTACGGTCCAAGTGCAGCACGTCCACCTCGTATTTCATCTTATTTTGAGTCCCTGGAACCATAAGAAGAAGCGGAGATGATCCGGTGGGGTTTGAAACGAACCTGAGGCGGTTGTCGCCCTCAGTATTGGCAGTGGTGTTGGTGATTTTCGTGCACATGTCGTTGTCGATACTGATGGCATGTCGGGCAGAGTTGGGCTCGTCTGTGAGGGTCAAATTGACCAACCGAGCCACTTTGCTCGGGCCCGGTGTATACTGGAAGGCCAATGGATACACGGATTCCATTATTTTTTCCAGAAACAATAGCCGTTTTATGATATTTCCTGGGAAATAGAGGGAAAGTTTGGACCTCTAGTGTGAGCAGGGTCTATAGTGTAGGCCTGGGTGCAGTCCAGGTCAAAATAGCCGGAAATGATACGAGTCGATATTTGGGTGAAGGTAGAGTAAGTTTAAAAGAGCAGATTGTTCCTTTAGAGAAAATTATTTCAATGTTTTTCTTTTCTGGTGCATTCAAAAGGGTTGTTCTTTCTTTTGGCACTTATGGCTCTATATCTCTTATGGCTCTAGATCTCTTTTGGCTCTATATCTCTATTATCTCTTACTTTTGGCACTTTTTTGTTTTGGTCCAGACCATTCAGATAAAGCCATCAGTGAGTGCGGAAGTTTAGCCGCACAATGTTCACGTATGTATGAGCGCACGCATGCGCGTACCAGACGTCTTCGAGCACCGGAGGAAATGTTATTGCCGGGTGACCAGGAAGAAACTTACCCTCCAAAGAGTTGATAATAGACATCAATACATAAATACGATAATACAAAATACGATAATACAAAATACGATAATATAAAATACGTCACTACTTTCTAACACGATGCGGAAATTTGGCCAAATTCGCTATTGCGAAGTAAAGTAAGTGAGAAATTAAAATCTTTTTGATATTTCCGTAAAAACATGAAACTTCCTTTGGGCTGAAAAAAATTTAGAACCGGTAGCGGTATTTTCATATTTGGAGAGAAGTTTATTTAGGAGAATCATGGACTAATACATGCTTTTTTTTGGTATTCTACTGTGTTACGAATAATTTTTTTACTTAACATGAAGAAAACAGAACACTCTAATTTCTCACTATTTTTCTCACTGTTTTTCTCACTGTTTTTTCTCACTGTTCGATTGCGGCAATTGGCTGAATTACTTAAGTACTAATGCTACTACTAAAATGTAGTTGAGTACACTATTGTATTTCTTTGTCCGGGGAAATTGCTAGAGTAAGATACAGAGGTGGTGAATCCCCAACACTATTGCTTGTTGGATCATCCTCGATCTACGTCGATCTGCGTGTATTATATTATATTATTATTCAGCTAATCTTGGTCACTCTAGTCCCCCAGTATCGCTCCATGATGCAGGTTAAACAATATTATAGCCAGGTATTAGTTATGATGGTTTATCTGACTTTTGAGAACTGTCATTTGTTCAACCACAGATCCTTTTTTTTCCTATGTCCAGTTTTTGGCAGCACGGATATGCTTCTTCAGGATCTGTGCAGATTCTCATTTTGATTTGAAGAGTAACAATTGAATTCCCTTTTCTGTCTTTCTATGGAAAAACAAGTTTATGGGTGGAATCTTCGTGTGATGAAAATATGTTGAAGTTAGATTGGGGTGGTCAATTCGGTAGAGATCGATGGTGTCCGCTATAATCTATAATTGGTCTTAGAATATCCCAACTCTAAATTTTTGAGCTAATACTGCCCAAATCTGCATAGCTTAAAACTATCAGGTATTTTCAACCTACAACGATGATTATTTACTTAAGTTGGCTGTGAAATTTCAAGAGCCTCTGTCCAATTTGTTTTTATAAATTCGCAGCTTTCTTTATGTGGGGCAGACTACCCATCACGTGACAAACTATATTAATCTTAAAATCTTATTCTTTTATACAAAGGATGTTAATATTAGTAGCATGATTGAGATACCATCGAGTAAATATTCGAACTTACTGTTCGTACGCATCACGACTCCCTATAATATCACGGTAAGTTTCTTTCCCCTAGCTTAACACAGTTTAAAGTGCACTAAATTAAAGCTACACGGTCACTAAGGCATAGGGTGACTTAAAAAAAGGTCAAGGTGGGGATTGGAAAAATTTAAGAAATGGTAAAAGCAAAAATAAGAGGGTTGCCCATTGTCGGAATCGAACCGACGATCGCCTCATTACGAGTGAGGCGCCTTACCACTTGGCCAAACGGGCAATACATTAAAATTACCGCGTAATTCCTTATCAGAAAATAGAAAATAAAGTAAAAGCGAGCACGGATTAAACCTATATACAGGAAAGTGATGAGAATTTCCTTCTATCAATTCTCTGCTCAGATTGCCTACACACTTTTGTTTTCAGTATCAGTCCAAATAAACAAAAGAAATCAGCGTGGTATTGATTAAAATGCGGATTTGTTGAGGCGGTGTTTTGACAAACTTCAGTAAAGCGTTTGATGTTCCAGATGCCGAGAGGCCGATGGGGGTAATGTTCTTCAGCCTCTCCTGCATGGGAAAATGACGAGGCTCCATCGAGGGGGAGAATGGTTTTTCTTTAACAGATGAGGAAGAAAAGCAATGCCATCCGAGTAATTTTACTTCTTTGAGTAAGAGGAAGCAAGCAGCACTTCCGCCTGTGATGCCTCAGCTTTTTTTGGACTTATGTCCGGAAGCTCGGGGCAAGCGCCATTGGGAGAAGTTTTGGAAAGCTCTTCATAAATTGGAATGGAAAAAGCGCAAGGATCTTGCAGCTCTTCACCATTTTTATTTTGGATGAAGAAGATGTTGGAACATACTAAGGTTCAGATAGGGTGACGTGATCTACAGAGTGGCTAGAGTAAGGAGGAAGGTATAGGGCTCGGGGAGCTGGATAAATTCCTTATTTCGTACTCTATCCAGATGTGTTTTCAGGTTTTTCTCTATTCTTTTTATAGTTTTTGTGTCGTTCTTATAGCGGCGTCCTGTAATACAATTGTTTCTTAAAAAAGAATATCCCCTCAGAAGAAATATTCCAAATACAACACTTGGTCCATCAAAGATCGAGACAATGCAAACTCTTGGACAATAAGCGTGAGTGAAGGTTCATTGGTAAGACTATGTTTGGCTTACTCCCCAAAAGACACCAGAATTATTTCAGATTATTCAACTGGGAGAGGTTCTTATAAATATACCCAAGGTGACCATGTTGAGAGATGAAAAAATTGAAACAATTTCAACATGAATTGCTGGCTGGGCGCGACCGACACTCCAGCCTTCTATCAATTTAGCCATGGGTCTCTTATGTTCATTTGAAGATGCGAACTAAAAAAATAGTTCAAAAAGCTTAAAAAGTTCGAGGATTTTTCTTTCAAAATGAAGGAACTTTGGGTGAAGCTATAACCGGTGACTGCATTATGGTCAAATACTGGAAAATCTAAAAACAATCTACCAATTGGAAGGTGCGGGTATAAATATTTTGCCATCTACTTGTCGGAAATAAGTAATTAAATCTGTAATTGTAAGAAATGACGAAAGAAACAGATAAGAAGAGAGTTTGAAGATAGTGTTCCTTTGTCGATTGATTAATTGAAGATTGAAGAATGATTGAGGATTGATTGAAGAGTGAAACTTATTTAGTAAGAAAAGTAGTTAAAAGAAGAATGGTTTTTCCATCATTAGACGTGGAAATACCGGGGTTTATATAGTCCGACTTCCGGACGGTGCAACGTGGTGTTTGAGCACGAGTGTTTTAGCTAATCTCTTATACTTTACCTGACACTACTCATCAATATCTGTATGGGGTTTAAGTGGGAACTTTAAATGCCACAACACCTAAGCTCAGGTGGCGTTGCATTTACAAGATCTCTATACATTTCACTCAATTCTTGGCGGTTGAAAGAAGTGAAAGATAAGGGACACACGGGTATTATACAACAGTCTCTACTTGATAACGCAGATATGCTCCTTACCATTACCCAAGTAGTTGGTGTTCACAAAAAAGTACCTTTCTCTTCCATGAATGTCTAATTTTTCTTTTTTAAAGATTCGTCGTATGTCAAAAAGAATTGAAAATAATGGAGGCGACTCAAAATACTGTCACAAAACCAAAATCTTCACAACCTCTTTATAGTTGCTCATCCAACTTAAACAGTCAAACCATTCAAGGAATTCCCTTCTATTGTAGAGGATTCGGAAATAAATAGCAAAAGAGATTCCTTATCCACTAATTGTGGGAAATAAATTGGTTCACCCTTAACCTGGTGCAAAGTCGTATGTTCGAAAGGGTACTTACAAGTGCCTCCACAAATGTGTTCGTGTCTTTTCTGAACAAATTCCTCAAAAGGAGTCTGGTTCATGTTATTAACTACAGAAAAGAGTTCCTTAAA
Source organism: Metschnikowia lachancei (assembly GCA_030572615.1). Taxonomy (NCBI): domain Eukaryota; kingdom Fungi; phylum Ascomycota; class Pichiomycetes; order Serinales; family Metschnikowiaceae; genus Metschnikowia; species Metschnikowia lachancei. Next base: position 9,065 of record JAJMAK010000004.1, read on the forward strand.
CTCCAAACAGTCTTGGAAACAACCCAAATCACACTTCTTCAACCCCACAAGCCTCTCCCCCAGGATGGCCTCCTCCCGGCTGCACAACCCATTTTATCTTGAAAACACTCCTTTCTCCATCTTTCACCGTCAGACATGCCACTCCACCACCCTTTTCAAAAGATTTTGCCACTTTCATCGCCATTTCCTGATATTCCTCTTGCGTGGGAACTACCCGTTCACTCATGTTAGCAGCACCTATTCCCCAAATTTCTGTTCCTTCTTCGCGCCGGTTTAAATCACCGTCCGAATTAGGAAGAGAAACGCCCCACCCAATCATGCCCAGTTCATATTTCTGCACCATCATTTCAAGTCCACTAATGGCTACTTTAGCACGGGCTCCTGGCTTGAGTTCATCTACACTTGCGATTTCTTGGCCATCCATAGTGGTCATCTGCACATCCTCTCTTTTCATGGTGGCGCCTACTTGACCACTTCCTCCTTGCTGGAAAATGCCTGTAAACGCCTGTAAGATGGTACTGATTGCTGGGGCAATACAACCAGTAGGGTTTAAGCTGAATAAAGCCACAGCACATGACACAACAGTGTTTGTGATTCCTGCCAACGGCCTCTGGAGATCAATCGACAATGCGGCAATGGTTGCAAGCCAAAGTGTCGTAATGTATAAGAATCCGGCTTTCATGTTGTAAGAAACGCAGGTTTATTACAAACTTGGGAAAAACCATGGCCTTTTATTTTGAGTTTTACCCCGCAAACTTCCATTCGGATGCATGTAATAATAGGTGAAAAACTACCATTCATTGGAGAAGGTTACACTACGTGGCTTATCCCAAAGCACTTCATTGACTACATTGAGTACAAGCCCGAGTACAATAACCCCGAGTGCATAGTCGCTCGCATAGCCCATTCTACCCGTGAAAGCTCTAAACTTTGGTGTTGGATTACCTTCTAATCATGTGTACAGGCAACTACATCACCAATAATTGAAAGCAGCTTTGTGAAAACCAAAAACGATAGCTGATGAAATAAGGCTTAATCTAGCACACCATTTTCACGGTTTCTAACAAAAAGAAAATTATTCTTCCTGCCGAAGAAATAATTGCACTTCTACCGAATGCACGGCTGGACCTACTTCTGGTGCTTCGCTTTCTCTTTCTGACAGAGGAAAGTCGTCGGGTATTGGCGTTCTCATTTAACCACCATCCATTCAAAACTGCGGGGTTACACCTTTTCCGTTAAGAACTAAAAGGGAATTAAAAAAAAAGATGGGGTAGAAGTCTTACAGGGAAACGTGCATTGCTGAGAAAGTTCCATACTTTCAATATGTGCGAGAATTTGTATTGGAGCATATCCTCGCCCGGAAAAGTGTATGTTCGTCAGGTTAGTCATGTGCCATAATTCAAGATTCACGGTCAATAGAACCGATAAGAGTTTTAGTCACTGCAGGCGGATTCAACCCTGGAGTTAATTATTTAAATAAGACTTGCTTGTTTAAGCTGGTGTTGCGAACTGCACGAGCACCAAAAGACAGTAATAGAAACCACAAATTATTAGAAGCCACAAATTATTAGAAGCCACACATCGGTATAGAACACCGAAAGAAATGGAAGATACTATTGGATGGTACTAAATAGAATCCTGCTAAGTTAAAGAAGAAAAATTGCCTCTGAAACGAATTGGTGTAGACTGTCATAAATACCTCGAAGAGAAGCTTACTGGTCTCCTTAAAGATCATGTCGTCATCCCTAGAAGATTTCGAAGAGAAATATTTCTTCAGAGGAGTTATTTCTGATATTTGGGGGATACCGTAGAAATGATTGTGAGCACTTCAGGGTTATGGGCTTTCGCTTTCTAATTACTTTGGAATGCCAGACTTGGTACCCAATTGAAAACCAGTCACACCATTCCATAGGAATAAACGTATGCTGGCTTGTTAGGTTCCGAAGATGAAGTGGTATGGAGTTTTGAAATACCTTGACATGCCAGAATAGAAGTTTGTAATTAAAAGCGTCTAAAGAAGTTAGAAATCTTTGGCTAGATAATAAACTGTGGTTTATTAAATCGTATATGTGTGGAATTTTAACATGACTTCGAGAGCCCAAATTGTCCCCATATGACTGACACCGGGCTCTAATCGAAAACATCTTCACTATAATCTTCAGTAGTATTTTTTGAAAATTTGCCTTTCAATCTCTTCAAAAGCTTTCTCTTCCTGGTTTGAAGCGGAGAATTCATCTGAGTTCATCCCATCTAGAAATCCACTTAGTTAAATGAGCTTATTGGTCACGTGTGTAATTCTAGTTCTTCCCTATGGTTATCTAAGAGGTTTATATACCTGGGTGATGTCATAAGTAGCTCATTTTACAGGGATTTTCCTAGATGACCGGATTTCTTTTCTTCTCCAGGAATGATATAATATGGGTCACCAAAAGAAAAGTATACTTTTTATTATCAACACGGATTGCACAACCAAAAAAAAAAAAAAAAAAAAAAAAAAAAAACATCTCTTTGGAACTTTTCTTCCCAGAACACCTTTTTTCCTTCTGAATCTTGTAAAAATGATTCTATTGTCAGAGATGTGATAACTCTGGCAATAATAGTAATCGGTAAAGAAACGGTATCTATGAACAAAACAGTAGTAAAGAGCAGGTAGGGCTATGGTAAGAAAACTATTCATGGAAGAACCTGAATAACGGGCTCTGTAACCCGAAAGGAATTACCTGAGGAGACATTCTCAAGGGAGACATAGTAAGGGAGGGTTGCTAATATGACGTTTTGGGAACTTCCCGATGACAATATGGTTGAGACCAAAAAAGGTGAGCAGTAAATAGAAAACTCTGCAAAACTCTAGACCGAGAGCGAATCGATGGGCTCTTATATCACGAGGTAGACGCTTTTGAGTTCAAATAACGCAATATATAACCTTGAAAGTTTTCAACTCTTGTTTTCCACGTGGTCCCATTTATTCGAATGCAAAATGTTGGAAATATCCTTATAGACAGGATATTCCCCAAACCGCGATTAAGGAAAGACTTGCTTGTTGCCTTTACTGGCCTAGAATAAGCTGGTAGTCTTTTATAAATTGGTAAATATAAAATCAAAAAACAAAGGCTTGGAAAAGAAATATTTTTATTCTCTCAATACCTGAAAACCTGCCACCTTCAATCTTTTTGGTAACATAAGCTCCGTTTACGACCGCAACCCAATACCTGGATATAACGATAGGGCTCCTCCACACCAGTGCCACCGTATATATTGTGCATCGCAAGATGATCAAACTTCAGCATTACAAGACCCAAAAGATTTCCACCAAGAACAAATATTCATCCAAAGAACACCACTACGTATACATAAACATCACTATTATACACTTCACTGACGATTCCAAACACAAAAGAGCACCCTAAAACCATGGACGATGAAATAGCCCGGGACATGTGTCCCATCTGTAAGACGGACCGGTATTTGTCACCGAATATGGTATTTCTTATCAATCCCGAATGCTATCACAAGATCTGTGAGTCTTGTGTGGATAGAATCTTTTCTCTTGGTCCCGCACAATGCCCGTATCCGAAATGCAACAAGATTTTGCGGAAGAATCGCTTCAAAAAGCAGGTTTTTGATGATATTCTTATTGAACGTGAGATCGATATCCGAAAACGTATCCTGAGAATCTATAACAAGACCGAAGAGGACTTTCCGTCGCTCCGAGAGTATAACGCGTACCTTGAGGCGGTGGAAGAAATCACATTTAAGCTTTCAGAAGGCATCGATAGCGAGGAAACCGAAAAAGAGGTGAGTCAATATGAAGCAGACCACAAAATCGAGATCTTGGAGATCGCCATGCGTGAATCCCAAAAGGATTCTGACGTCAGTAAGTTCCACGAGGCCACAGAGAGGTTGCGGCAGGAAAAACTCAACATCCAGAAGCAAATGGAGGCGGAGGATGCCGCTTTCCAAAAACAGCAAAAGATCGAGTTGATGGAAAAGCTCCAGTCTTCGGACGCAAACGCAGAGGATATTATGAGGCAGCAGAAAAATGCCCAGCTCAAACGTACAACCCTCCGAAAACGCCAGCTTCAACAAATCTCCAGCCAATTGGACCAGAAGTTTCTCTCCAATACATCATCCCAGTCCGGCAAGGGCACGGAAAATGCCGGCAACCAAACGCCATTCACGCCGTTTTGTGGCGACCGGGATCTTCACAAACAATATCAATTCATGGGCAAGCCTGCACGTGACATGGTGGACATTACTGACACTTATTATGATCCATACGTCAACAAGTTAGCACAGAACAGAGAATTCTTGGGAGGCGGTTGGCGCCTCAAGACGGTGTTTGAGCGAGCTTTGGATGAAGCTTTCATGGGGCTCAACTGTTTCATTGAATCGGAAAAGTCTGAAAAGTTCGAAAACTCCCAGCACCCCGGAAAGACTGACACGTCTGAGACGTCGGCACCAGTGCCTCGTGAAACAGCTGTTTCCCAGTAGATCTGGCTTTTATGCATTTTCCATTGGTGGGGACTCAAAAGAGTCTCCTTTCAAAGTACTCAAACACGGAGTCTATCTTTAAGCTAGTGGGAAGTAAAGTGCATTCATTACATGAGAAAAGATAAATACCAAAAAAATGGGAACTCAGAAGCTGGATGTGCTTTGTCTGTTTGTTTCGGGACTCTTTTTATCCAAGATGTGTGACTATTCCATGAAAGCCCAAGAATCTTTCATATTTCTGTTAGTCCCGCATTCATGCTACAAGGGTGCCATTGCTCTCTAGACGAAGCTCTTCAAATCGGTCAAACGACCATGCTGGGTTCTCTTTCAGATGTTCTCGTTTCCATCGGGGATGTCTATACTCCACTTAATGAAAGAAACAAGGGACGTTTTTGGCTTGATCATGATGGTTCTGGGTCCGGGTAGGCTGTCACAAGAATAGTGTCTCACTCATGGTATCCGACGGGTTGAGGGACATATTCAAGTTTATTGTAACTGCCTGAGATAAGCCATTAATGTATGAGGGGCAATCAATGTCTAGGGCGCAAAGGATTTATTTCCACCTGGCGATTATGCTTGAGCCAAAGCCAACTAGGACCAACTAGTAGAACCCGAAAAAAGAGCACTTAAAATACACGAGGCGGCCTGAGTTAAAAGGGAAGCGATTTGTCGTTTACTTAACAAGGCAAAGACTAAGCCTGGATATGCGGTGAAAGACTTCAACGTCTCGCAATGGCCCACTCTAATGAGTGTGTTTATTTCTATATGCATTTTCCGTAAGCTCAGCACTATAATAACGGAGCACAACGGACCACAACCGTAAACCATTCTAGTGGAATATTACAAAGAAAGTAAATCCGATGTAGTATCTTCTGGGTCTGCAGCTTGCAAAGGAATGTGGGGGTCAGAAGGAAGGATTTCATCAAGAGTTTCTAGCCCCGAACCAGCGCAATGCTCTGGAGCAAGATCAGTCTTGATCTCTGCAGGGTATTCTATTACATTAGAAAAATGATCTGCCATCATTTTGTGGGCTCCCTGAACCTCTAGCCCATGGAAATTAAGGGGGTTGGTGAATGCAGTTTTATCAGTTGAAGACTGATACTCCTCGAATTCATCTGACGACGAAGATTGCATCGAAGATCGCGAAGAACGTTGGTGGGCCATGTGCGAAGTATCTAGAGAGTCGATGGGAGAATTTCCATGCACAAGGGGGGAATTTCCATGCGGTAGAAGAATTTTAGGTGACTGTGATCTAGAAGTGGGCAATATTGGAGACGCAATCTCTGGCCCAGGGGTCAGCACCCTTGTTTCCAGTGTGTTTACTGGTAAAGTCAGGGGCAGAAGCAGCAGCAGATCTTCCAACACGGGCTTTACCAGAACATCTGCATCTGATATCTCTAATGTAAAGCTATTAGATATGGGCTTTGAACCAAAGAGCGAGCCAAAGAACCCAGAGTTGCGTTTGGTGGTATTTAAAGCAATGGCCGCCTTAATAATCTTCTCATACTTCTCTTCCTTGAGCTCAACGCGGCGAAGCTGCAATTCGTGGTCACGCTTTCTACGCTCGTCGATTTTGCGGGCAGCCTGTTTCATGTGATGAGCTTTAATGAGTTCGATCCGGTCTTGAATAAATCTATTACTTTCTTTTTCAACAACGGTGATGAGTCGAAGTCCTAGATTTGACTTTGCTGGTTTTGAGAGAGCTTCTTTGGGTTGGGTTGGTGGTTGGGTTGGTGGTTGATTTGGTGGTTGGTCCTCCGTTTGGTTACCTGCTCCCATCAATGTTTCCGCCACACCATTCACCACACTTTCCCTGGAAGCCGGTCGGCTATTATTTTGGATGGCATTCCCCTGTGCCTTCTTATTTCGAAGCTCGCGTTTCCGGGCTGCAATATACCGATCACCCGAGGACCATGCGAAAAGCGAACTTGCGGCCGAAACACTTGGCATTCCCGCCGAGACTCCAAGGCGATCCGCCGTTAGATCTGCGGGTTCTGACCTTAGTAGTAGACCATTTTCGTGGTCCTTTTCGTCCCAGAACCGGACTTTCTGTCGCAGTAGTGCGCTCATTTGAGACAGACCAAACTGCACGATTGACCCGGGGTTTCTTGGATGCTCTGGATCTTCAGTAATCTGTCGCGTCAAGCATTGCAAGGAATTATAGTATTTATTGGCATTTTCCGATATATGGAGCATTTCTTCGGGGTAAACTCTCCACCCTGAATCCTCGGCACCTGCGTGGCCGGACTGACGTCTGGAATCGGCCGGAAAAACCGCCTCGAGCGTGTCTTCAATTTTCTGCATAGATCCCATCACAGTCTTGATATCCTAGTATCTTTCTATAGAGAAATTATAGAGAGAAATTATAGAGAGAAAAGACTGTGTTTTGGAAGGTTTTGGGGGAAATTACGCTGGGTTTGGTGGCTTCAGGTGTTTTCAATTTGGTCCTTTTGATTCCACCGGATTTGTCTGCTGTGCACTTGTGGGGTGCAGGTTAGGGTAAGCTGAGAACCCGCGGTGTACTGCATATAGTACAAGGTGAGTTTGCTCTGTTGATACTGCTGCGAAAAAAGTTGCAAATTGGTAGGTGAAGATTTTGGTAGGTATCTAAAGGAGGGCAAAAGTTTACTAAAATATGGTTTGAGAATTTGAGTAAATCGAACATTCAAGCTTTGGATTTATAATATTACTGCTTTTTAAGAGGATTGGTGGTACCGTGGATGAACTGGAAACCTTTACTGATCGGAACAATACTGCCAAAGACAAGACTGAAGATATTATATCCTAATCAGGAATAAGGATGAAGAGTGATGATACTTGGTGATGGAGATTTTTATTGGAATACTTGCTGGGTTTTTACTAGAGTTATTGTTATAGTTGTACAAGTAAAAAACGGGGACAGTGATTACCTTTAGGGATCTATGATGCCCATGGTAATGGGTGTCACCATATAGGTGCTTCACAGGGTATAGATGGTGGAAGTGGTAGAACCCTTGCTTTTTGGTTATTCCTGCCCATACATTTATTTATTAGATAGTTATATTTAATGTTACTCTGATGTATTGTTACTCTGATGTATTGTTACTCTAGTGTATTGTTACTCTGATGTATTGTTACTCTACTGTATTGTTAGTCTACTGTATTGTTAGTCTACTGTATTGTTACTCTGATATATTGTTACTCTGAGTAATTCTTCGTTATTGGTCGCCAAGGATACCGAACGCCTGTGGCCCAATATTGAAATATATCTGTTTAAATATCGAAGAATGGTAATAAAAAGAGCCCTGAAGCTTTAGATTTCTTACTTTTTGCTACTGGCTGATTCGACTTAGGGATATACTTTGGTATAAGAATATGATTCTGTCTTTTGGTGTGTTTTCCCACACTTATGTATATAAAAGAAGCACTCTCTACACGTTTTGGGTAAGGAAAGATAATCCCAATTTTCCTAAACAGTTTTCTCATCATGTGTAGGAATTAAAATCCTTTTTGGTTTCTACAACGGGTTGACCGTTTGGATAAAGACTCTCCTTAACATTGCCCATTTTCCCCAATCAAAGGTTTCTTTGACTTGGATACCCAGTTTGAACCTTGAATCAGCTTCCCATTAAAGCACGTTATAACTGCATTGTTCATCTTTGTAGAATCAACGATTCACTCATCTTTTCCATCCCAGTATATCCCATTGTGGTTTTTGTAGCTTTTTTATAGACATAACTTCCTGTATCCACATGGCCATGCATACATCCAATAATCTCAAAAGTAGAAACCATCGATATTTCCAGTTGAAGAAATAGGTATCTCTTGTGAGATATTAAACACAATTGAACTCATGAACCGGAATTAAGACCAAGTAAAGAAAAAGTCTGACGTCAGGAAACACAAAAAAAATTCTTCGAATTTCCTATCCTGGATGACAAGGCGTCGGCTATAAAAGACTCGAACCCATAGCCATGTACCGGCTATTCTCTACTCAAAAGTACCCTCAGTAACAGACTATGGGTCTATCTTGACAAACATCTAATCGGTTCTTTGAGTAACCAGTCTCCAAAAGCTTTTGAAATCCTCGGCTTGCGCACACGGAATATGGGAAGCATCTTGGGTAGCCTGAGTAGCCTGGGTAGCCTGGGTAGCCTGGTGTACCTCTTCAATCACCTGGAATAACGCTCAATATCGCCTGGGTGCATGTACTTCAGAACAACGATAGTTAAAAGCTAAAACACCTGGAAATGAAACTTTGTCCACACAAACAGCACCCTTCATATGTCGATGAAGGCCGATTTGGTCGTGCCTAGACCAAATATGAATCATGATTTGCGATGGAAAGCCATAAGCAAGCCCGAAAAACCTTACGATTCTTTATCTTTCCCCAAACATTTCAATAAAAGAATCCCCCTTAAATACGGCTTCCTTGCATCATCATTCCCAAAAGGGTAAAGTTTGAGAAAAGCTCATAGTGGACGAGCCCCTACTACAGAACATCATATAGCTTTTGTATCTCATCAAAGATGAAACAAAAAGCACTTCGCTTTCTCTGTACCTCTTTCGTGGCTTTTTCTTAGAACCACAAAACCATTGTAAAATATCTCAAGGTTCCAATGTTTATCTTTGTAGAGCACTTTGACAATTGACCCACAGACGTTTTTGGCCCCGCGCGCGCATGGGTCTGGCCCCGAGACTGGCCCTGGCAAAACCCATCGGGGCCATTTTGTTAGTCAGAAATTCGGAACAAAAACAAAAAAAAACCTAGTCTCATCTACCAACATGACATTCACTTCGGTCAAATTCCCCCTGTTTCCTTCCCACCCGGTGTTTATCGCATATTACGATAATGTGACCACCAGCACGCTTGCTACGGTCAAAAAAGAGCTCATCAGCAGAAACGACACTTACAACTATTGCTTCTTGAGCACCACGCACATCGTGTCGTTGGAACAACTCCGGTGTGCGCTACATAAGGCAGTACAGAACTTGGTGCAGAACACCATGAAGGCCAATTCAGTCAATACTGAAATCATCTTCAGCCTCCTGCCAGTAAATAACATCAATGATGCCCTAAAACGGTTTGGTGTCGACGAGTCTCGTTCCGATACTATCGTGATCAAGGTGTGCGATCCGGACACCGACCTAGCAGCATTGGAAAAGACAGTATCTGAACTTTTGGAAGCTCAAGGAGTTGACTTGACCGATGAGAAGTTGCTCGAGCAATACGACGCAAAAAAGTTCAGGAAACTCTTCAAGTTACTGGATGCCATCGATACGTCCCCGCAAGCATTGACCAACGGTGCCGTAGCCGCAAGTCTTTTACGCGGGTTATAGGATTTTTTTCTAATTTTGTTGGGGTGTTGTCGGAGTATGTAGCTAGTTGGATTTGGGATAAACGTTCTGGAAGTTAGTTAGAATAGATCCAAATAACATTTAATGCAGGTGGTTCACGTGCCTGTTCGTGGAGCAATGAAAGTGAAATAATGAATGCCAATGCAATGGTGTCACCTAGCCTGCAAATGCAAACCGCAGAAGCTTGGATGTAGAGCTTTGTTGAGATGACAAGCGTGCCGAACGTCGTGGTGAGATGTCAAAGTCATCCTCCGTCTCACTGATTAATGTTTGCTGCAGGGACTTGTTCTGGCTATTATCCTCTAAGAATGCTGGTTTTTCTGGAGCATGTTCCTCCGGTGTATGCGGGCTCAGGGAGCTGTCGAAGCTAACGTCAGAAGACCTCTCCTCAGACTCCGAGTGTGGTGTCAGTTCCTTTTTTAATGGCGCGGCAACAGAAACCTTGAACGCCTCGGCTTTTCTAATGAAATTTGGCTTTTTCACAGAAGATGTTGGTTCTGCGTTTGAAGCCCCCAATGAAAACATTTTCCTCCACAGAAGATTGATCTTTTCGGGTTTGATGGGGGACTCATCGAGCTCATCATCATAACCATCGTCATTATCGCTGTCTACCTTTGTCGATACGGAAGTTTGCAGTTGCAAATTCGTAGCGCTATTCGTCATGGAGCAAGAAACACCCGAGGAGAGACTGGCGTCGGCATCGGCATCGGCATCGGCATCATCATCAGTCACATACGCATCATCGTGGTTATCCTTTCTAACGGGAGATGAGGAATCAGGCACCTCGGAGTCACCAGTCTCAAACCCAAAATCAGCATCATTTGGCTTGGGACACACAAGCAGAACAGATACGCGAGGTATGGCTGCCGGGAAGAATTTACTGTGGATTGCACCGGGCGAACCAGCGCCGGTGAGATTATTGGTTCCATCAACAGCAGAAGTGGTTTGAAAACGCCTGAGTTTCTTGCTGCTGGGAGAAAGTTGTTTCGACTTTTCGCTAGGCCGCTTCAACTTAGTGGTGAATATGGATGTCAGAATGGCGGGCTTCTCGGATTTAAAATAACTTTCAATGGACTTGGTGCCTGAAAAGGACTTGGTGGTTTGCGTCGCCGTAGAAGCAGACGTAGAAACACCCTTCGTGGTTGTTGTTGTAGTTGTTTGTTGGAAGGTCACCGACTGGCTGCGTGGAGCAGACAAGTTCTGTTCACGGGAAATGAGCGGCGTGTGGGATCTCGGATGAAGCTTCCCGGTGCAGATGCCTCTGTGGATATGGGGTTCCAAACTGCGACCACAACAAAGCTCGAGCACCAGCATGTCGAGGTCCGAGTCGGTGGGGATCTCACAAAGCGTGGTGACGGCGTTTGAGGCCGGGTCAAACACCTTCTGGTACTGGAACGCAAGGTCTGCCTTGAGTGCCTCATCCAAGAATTCATCCGGGATGGTCTTGTTATCAGCTTTGAACGAAGCGATGATCTGTGCTAGGTCACCAAGACGCAGCACCACATTAAAGGCGGTCTTAAGCCCGACACCAGGGATTCCTTTGGTGTAGTCGCAACCCGAAAGAATCGCCACAAGCCTCCACTGTGCATGGGTATACTTATCGAGAGCCATGCGAGGCACACGGTGGAATTCATCTCTACAAATTTCAATGCACTCACCATAGTCGTTGAGTTTGGTGACAAGGCGTCGACACCCAAACACAAGCAAGTCAGAGTCCTCGGATAAGATGCCATCGACGACGCCGATCTTCTCCAAATACACCATCTGAGGGTCGGCCTCATACGGCGCCACCACGTACTTGACATGCCTACGGTCAAGCTCCACCATCACGGACTTTGCCATTTCCGGCGTCACCGCCGCGGCTTTCATGAACTCCTTCCATGCGGACTTGCGGTCTCCTCGTTGAAGCGAATTCTGGGCCGCCTCGCGCGCCTTTTCGCGCTTGAGTCTACGCTCGGCATTTGTCGCCTCTTTTGTGGGAAGTGCCGACCCGTCAAAAACCATCACCGGCTCCACGCCAAAATGCCGCACCATGTCGATTTTTTTCATCACCGAAGTTATATACCCCCGCGTGGGCTCGTCGGTACAAAGATCCTGGGCACACAGAATGAGGCCTCTATGGAGCCACCCGTAGGTGTCTACGGCCAAGGTTTTGCCTTTATATTTTGAAAGAGTAGTTTTTTCCTGGATATCCTTGAGGTGCTGGAGCAAGCCAGTAACGCCCATGTTGCAGAAAAAAAAGAGGCGAGCTGAAGATTTTGGCGCTTAATATTTTGGCGCTTAATATTTCGGCGCTTATTGTTTGTGCCCGGAAGATTTGAGGCTCAGTGGTCAACCTTGAGGATTTTTGAAATGCTGAAAACGTAAAGAGGATTTATGAAATCCAAGGAAAAGATGGTGCACTCACGTCTTCTTGATGTCTTATTTTTTTGATGCGTCTTTCGTCACGTCGTGTCTGTAGGCTGGCATTCGCGTCGCGTGGGTGTATTTTGGTGTCTTTTTTTTTTGTTGTTTTTTCGCAGTCGCGTCTTTTGCACGCGTCTTCCCCATTATAGCGATCGAGATCGTGGAATAACGATTGGAAAAGACTGGTGACAAATCCACAGTACTCTACCGTTATAAAGCCCTTTCTTTGAGTAAATCGGGGTATTCAAAAAAGGCTAGCGAATCTTCTGGCATGAAATAATTATGTGGGACAAAGGCTCTGTTCTGCTGTCTAGGACCGTTGTAGTGATTAACAAGGACCGTTATAATGATTAACAAGGACCGTTATAATAATACAAGGACGGCCGCGGAAATTCCAGTCTGTTGATACTGTAGCAGTGAAACAGTTGAATTTTCAAAGACGTCATTTTCAACAACTGACAGAAACTGCTATATATTTTTTCAAAAAAAAGTGAACTATTTGTTTCCTTTTGTTTTTTCTATGGGCCCTACTTTTCGTGTAGTATGTTGCAACGTATTGGGTTGTTTGTCAGGCCCTCCATGCCAGAACACTTCTAGTCAGTATTGACTCCCAAATACCCCATGAATGCCAATGTATCATTTCTTGGGTCAAAAATTTGTTGAATTTTTTCTTAAAAAGAACATTGAATGTAATATTTTAAAATAAAATATTCCAACAAATAAATGCTGAGCAACTTCCTCTCTCAAACTCCTCTTTTGAAGATACGGCGAAGCAAGAAAGTCTTGCTATGCATAAGGAAGATTCGATCCCATCATGTTTCAAGATTCTGCCAGCACTTTGTCCATCCCCTTCAATTTGGGCCCGGTAACTATTTCATATCCTTCCAACTACCGAGAGTGGATGTTTACGGTACCATCTAATATTTCTAGCCATTCTCTTTCACGTATATATTTTATATCAGAGGTACGGAGAGTTGGAGGCTCTTATGAGCCACCAGAAAAGGGGGGTAATATATTGGTGACGATATAGTAACTAAACATGTGAAATGTATTTTTGAATTCAACAGAAGCACGAAGAATAAAAGACCTTTCTTCTTTTGATTTACCATCAATTCACGAGAAGCTGTATCACCGACACCACTAGCGAGTTCATGTGGTGGTCTTACGTGCGTTGCAAAATGTAACTTGGTGCCACAATAGATAATTTTAAAACTCACGAGTTCCTCCCAAATCATCAAAATCTTTTGATCTCGTAGCCAAATTCGTCCCTAAAAGTAATTTCTTGAAATTGGGAAATTGGGCTCAGTCTACCTTGGCTCGTCTGGACCTCAACGATTTGCACCCAATTTTAGTAAAATACACTGACTTACGACTGACCACAAAATTTATTCATTCTTTTTTTGTAACTTTCAAATGATATATTGGCGATACCAAATCATACAAGTGTCCTCTCGTATGAAAGAATAAGTCTATTTGGGGAATAATGTGGCGTAGTTGAACGTTTTTAGCTTTTCGAAATCGGGCCCTGCAGGTGGCTCAACCGGTGGTTAATGTTTCAACTATCTCTAAAAACTATTTTCCTCTATCACTTGGGTTTTAAACTGGAAAACTGTCTTCAAAAAACTTTCCTTTGCTGCTAAAAACTAGCTTACCAATTCAGAAACACAGGAGTCCAACGTATGTAAAGTCACGTGCGACCCTAGGACCCAACTGCGTACTACCATCTACAAGTTTCCAAAATACTGTAACATGTTTATTTTTTTTCAATCTGAAGCCCGAATGCGTATATACGTGTTTCAATAAAGATATCCACAGCTCATCTAGCTTAAACAATCACGCAAGAGGTGTACCAGCCAGTTGGAGAAGAGGCAGTCATTCCCCAGTTGTCCTTGTTTGGGGTAGAAGTGGTCTTGGAAGAAGTCTTTGGGGCAGCCATTTTTGATATTGATTTGTTTGATGAAGATAAAATATCCAAAAGTACGAAATTCGTTTGGAATTTATATCAAATTTGCAACAGTGCAATGGGTGACACACCCAAGAAGGAACTTCCATCTCTATGCGCGGAGTGTCAGACTCTTTTTCCTATTTGGGCCACGACAGTGCACCGGCGAGGACTATCACCCACTCCTGTCGAAAGCCTTTGTATTTGAAACGTACTTTAGATGCATGAAGTGCAAAAATAGGGGGAATAATGAGTTGTTTTTTCCATAACCGGTAAAAATGCCTCAATCTGAAACGAGCTGATCACGTCTCCCGGATAAACCATTCCGAGAATGTTTATGTTTTCTGAGATAGCCGCGATATTCTCTTAACGGGAATTTATGAGGCATTACAGCAATAAACTCCGGTATTACGATGTTTCGATATTCAGGGCCAATCTTTTGTTCTTCAAAAAGGGCTAGACAATCTAAATCAAGGGATACTTGAAAAATGAATATATCCATGATGCCACTTTAAATTTTAAAATGCCTTAACGGTTAGTACATCCCATTCAAGTTTTTGTATACGGTCTTGCAACCGTCTGAAAATTGGTTTGTTTTGATATAGAGTATGATCGGACATTTTCGGGAGTTGTTTATTCTAAATCGCCGAATTTATAATATTTAATCTTCTTTTCATTGAAGTATCCGCCAGTATACCATTGATAGTATTAAAGCATTTAAGACAACTCCATTTTTACAGATTTTTCCCTTCAAAAGAAATTACCGGGACAACGGCACATTTGCTTGGCAGACCCCCTAAGTCAATTCTACGAGACAGTTCGAAAACAAACAATAGATTAACAAGAATTTACACCCTATGGCTTTTAAGATTTTACGACTAGTTATAGCACCCAAAAAGAGCTAATCAATTAGTCTATGTAAGAAAGACCCACGAGGATAAAGACCCCATAAAGTTTAATGTAGGAAAATGCACATAATAGAGTGGCCAATCATGCGTTGTCGGACTGAAAAACTACCGGAGACTTTACAGCAAACGTATGGAAATTGGACTGGTCGTTTTCTGTTGTGGCATCTGATTCAGCGCGTTTTGAGGGGTCGTAATGAAGCATTGTACGAAATTTGAGCGGTGGGCCCTTCTTTTTCACTCGATTTTCCTTATCCTCGTCAGCCGGAGAGAAAAATTGCAACTGGGACGCAGGTGCTGAGTTTATCTCCTGAGCGCCTTGGAAGTTGCTGGCAATTGGCCACGGTACAGGACCCATATTTGCAGGAATTCCAGGTGCTATGTTTGGGTGCATCGGAACCTGTCCATTAGGAAACATTTGTTGTTGGTGTTGGTAGGGAAATATTTGTCCATGGTATTGTGGCATAGGATTCATCGGCATCTCTTGTGTATTTCCCATGCCAGGTGTATGGCCTGCAATTGGAAATTGTCCAGGGTTATGGCCGCTGGGGGAACCATAAAAGGAAGTATCTCCTGGGAACGCACGTGTATTATTCGGAGTAAACGAACCCATCTGACCAGCAGACTGGTGTCGAATACCCAGAAATGAATGGTTGGCATGAATCATGACACTGTTTGCGGGCCTTTTTTCAAAGTTTATATTTGTCGTTGACTTCGACGTCATCATATGAGGCCTTTGGTTGGCTGGCACGTTCACAAGCTGGCGATTCACATTATTACCTTGAAATATTCCGGAATTGAAGGCAGGGGCAGTGTTGGGGCCTGGTGCATGGTATGTATTGGCCAAATCAGTCCGCACACGTAATTCGTACTTCACTGGCGAAGTCTTAAATGGGGACGACCTTGGCGGCGAAGATGCCAAAATGGTTTCAAGTTCATCTATCTCGTTATTTGCATCGTCAGTCAAGCTAATCACTTCAAATCTTGCATTGCCTCTTCCAGTAGATGCCGGGGAAAAGCGATACACAAAATATCCATAAATGGTACCTTCTTTACCTTCCTCATCGCAGATAATTTGCAGGATGATGAGATTTTCGAGATCGCTAAAGTCACTGGTTCCACTAATAATGTAGGTTAAGAATCCTGCCCAGAATTGATTGAGGAAAGGTACCTCGACCCGAAAGCCTCTTTCTTCTTCGAGATATCCGTTAATGCTTTCCTCGCTTTTGAAAAGTACCTGGCCCGCATTCTTGTATACGGTGAGCTGCGACTTGAGTGTTACAAACAGATTTTCGAAGAGATCTCTGCGTAGCATGACACTAAGATATGACAGGAAATTGCCATTTGCCGAAACGAATTGGCGACGGTTTGTCATAGGCGATACTGGCAAGGATGAGTCGGCGAAGTCCGGACAAAGGTCAAGATGACAGAACACGTTATGTATATTTACCCCTTGTGTGCGTAATTGAGGGGCAATTTCGTCATAATCGGCAAGAAACCGGCTGTTTTTCTGTGGAAGGCTTCGGCGTGCCCCATGGATAGAAGACTGTCTATGTTTCTCGATACTGTTCTTTGAGAGATGGGCAAACACGTGGCAAGGTTGACTCGCATCCTTATATGAGAAAGACATGTTGAAATTCTCGAAACATTTGATCGCAGATGATGGTTCAGCAACAGTGCTGGTATTTTTCATGGATGGTGTCGTCGTTGCAGGCTGTGAACATGAATGCTTGAGAGGAGTGCTTTCAGCAGTAGGATCGACCTTAACCGTTGGAGCTGCTGAGCGTAACAACTTCAAGATACGGCCAGAAATCTGTTTCTGAGACCGAAACACGCCAGTCTTGTTCTCAAGCATGCGCGATAAGATCTTGTTCTGGCACGTACCTCGGAAAATAGCCTCATTTGATCCATGGAATGCCTTAAACGAGTTATATTTCTGTAAACACCGCATCAACTCTTCATCTAAACTTTTCGTCCACACTTTCTTCAGATTTCCCAAATCCTCTTGCTCAAATGGGCTTTTGTTGCGTGGCGGAGACTGAAGAACAATTATTTGCGACGCTACACGCGTACAGGGTGAGTGTTGAACATCGGAAAGTTTTCGTTTTCTAGTTGATGGAGATTTCTCAGGTGTTCCGGGGGTTTTGGGTGGATGAGTCTTTTTCTCGTTGGAAACGCGATCGAGAGGACTTTTCTCAAGAAACATCTCGGTTGGTGAGAAAAATGCCTCCTTATCATCAGCAACCTCAGTAATAGATGTGAGATCCACGTGCATAGGATTTGAGTCGGCGGCAAAAGACCAAAGGTCGGCGGCGGAATCTGCAGTTGCAGCCAGCACAACTGTGGATTCATGAAACAAGGTCTGGGATGATCTATGACCATTAAAAGGACTTAGAATCAGTTCACCCAATACGTTTTTTTGTTGAGTTTGTTCCGGCGTTTCATTTGAGTGAGAGTCGCATTGTGTTTTGTTCAGGTCATCTTTCATGCTCGTGGCAGAATCTTCGGTGGTTTTACAGAAACGGTTGAAGAGGTGGTGTGGGGACAACAGACTTAGTAGATTCATGTTTCGTGGCGACACAAACCGAAACGCAGAGGGCAGCGGGCCCATGCTGCCAAAGGTAAATGAAGGAGTCACTCCTGTGGGCTTTTTTCCTGACGGTTTTGGCGTTTCTGGGTACATTTTGCGAGTATTTCAATGTTCTTGTGGCGGAGCAGTCGTAAAAGAAAGGAGTCTTAGGTGACGTATAAATGACAAAAGCAGCAGTGTTCCAGATAGAAAACTAGAGGGGGCTTATGTGTGGAATCTCTGGGGATTAGTTTTGGTCTTGTAGTACAAAAGACTGGGCATTGATCAGGTCTAGGTCGAAAGTAAATCAGGTCAGAAGAGCCGTAATAAACTGAAGGTTGACGTGGTGCGTCCAAGATATAATACAAGGCTGATGGAATATTATATAAGGCACGGCGGGACGAAAAGGTCAGTTCCCCGTGTGATCTAATGGTAAGAGCCCGGGAAATATGGTTTGAAAAATATGGCACGAGCCTCAAAAGACGAACAAGAGGGATGACAGGGGATATATATGCCGTTCGTAGATTTGGAAAAAGCGAAAATGAAAAAGAAAGAAGGAACGAAAAACTTAGAAACAGGAGACCGGTATTTCTTAGATCCGGAATTATGGTATATAGTCGCAAAACGCGAAAAACGGTACCAGATTTGATGCACACCGTGGTGTGGTTCGCTCCAGCTGAAGGTGCGAGGTGCGGCCCGCTTCCGAGATCAGAGACACTGGCGTCACCCACGACCAAGGGGCAGGACCGGGCCGCGCCGCGCATTGAAAAGGGGTCACTTGTTAGTTGGCCGAACAGTCTGAGACAATAAGCGGTTGGAATTTTTACATCCATACCCTTCAAATGTCTTAGCCGCTAATGGTGGACGCTTCCATTTAGGTGGCCCTTGTGAGGTCCACGTACAACGTCCATGACCGTGAAAGCACAAATGACGAAATGAAGAAACTGACGAAAATAAACATTCAATGACTGAGAAAAATACAAAATGAATATATACAAAAACAATGAAAAGAAATGTACCAACAAGAACAAAGAGGAGGAAAGACAAAAAACCCCCGTGGTACATTCCTGGTAGGGGGGTTTTCGCGTCTGCGTCTTCATGCTGCCCGCACCGCCCGCGCATAAAATTGGCCGTTACAAAACGCTCACCCAGTTATCGGCAGTTTTGTTTTAGACCGCGCCGCGTTGTTCCCGGTTGGAGTTACCGGCGCTGTTGGACCGGCATGATTGCACCTACGCGACTTTTTTGTTTTGATTAGAATTCGGTTACCTCTCAGGATACAATCTTCTCGGATAGAAAGTGTGGCATGGCCAGAACCCCAGGTAGATTGAAATGTTTATGTTTTTTTTTATTTCAGGAAAATGGGTGTTTATAGCTAGAAGGGAACCTCGGGTTGATTATTTACCAGCTTTACTTGAAGGGTATATTGCATTGACTATGTGTGGAGAAGAAGAGCCTCGGTGATCAGTCTCGGTGAGCAGTCTCGGTGATCAGTCTCGGTGATCAGTCTCGGTGATCGGAAGAGGAATTCCGCAACAAGCTTAAGGTGGTTTCTATAAAATCGATTGTAGAAATCTACATGGCCTTCTCAAAATCCTTACATACGGCCCGATAAGCGGCGTGAAAATGACATTACCCAGTTTTTCGTGCCCGACAATGTATGTCTCGGTGATGGACGCGCGTCGATAAAGATAGCGAAATAAATGAATTCTTCCATTCTTTGAGGACAGCTGCTTTTGCCTTTATTGTCATTTCTTTTCTTGTAAATCTCTTTCATTGCCGGTTCTTTTTAAGGTGTGTATTCGCATATCTCCAATGTTCATTTCTTTTGCAATATCCATTGAACCCTGTGTCTGTCTTAGTCCAATGGATTTATTATTGATACATCTAACGCGCACGCCCTATCCATAACGTCTTACTCCCGGAGCCACCTCAATGTAAAATCTGTAGAAAGACAATCTCGGTTGCAGCCTTTGGATGTAATCTGTCACCACACAGTGCCTTTTGTGAGCCAGCTGTTCTGTATTCAACCAGCACCTAGGCATATTAACTCTATTGCCAATAAAAATTCAGTCACAGCCATCACTACTGAGTCCCTTTCAGGGTTATATTCCAAGGGTAATCTACCGTAAATAATCTTCATCATCCAAGGTTATGTGCCTTGGAACGTAGCCCTTTGGGTATATCCATTACTAAATGCAGTAGTTACTTCCGTCGTGTTCACTCATTTCCTGATTAACTAAACCATCCTTTTTCTATATTGTACTGTAGCCTTCTACATAGTTCCATTCCTTTTAACCTATGACTATGCAAACGACAATGGCATGCTATGAGAGGTGACGTCCCCTTAGGTCTCTGATGACGTTCTGATGACCCATCTACTGGCTCCATTGTTCACGTAGTGGTAAAATTATTGATGATACTTCCTCCATAGTAAGGAAGAGTTGTTTCTGTCTACTCACGGAGCACTGTTAAAGGGTTACTTTGACAATGGATGTACATCATGACGATGTTGCAAAACAACCTTCTCCACATAAACGACTATCTTCCAAGCTAGTATTGAGAACTTTCTAGGAATAACTACTAGAAAATTTTGAAGCTATTGTCTGCTTTTTGCTGTCCAACTAGCTTCCAGCTTCTTGTACTCTTGTTGTAAATCAATGTAGTCATGAAGCCCAATCAAGCCCTTCATGGAAACCTTCTAACTGAAAACAGTCTTCCAAATTCTCTACTTGAAAATAATTTCCTTGCTTAGAAGAGTTCGGGGTATATTTTCTATTAATTGGTGGGGTAGATTATTCTTTCATGATGAAATAGATAAATCTTTTGAAGCTATTTTATTTCTTTCAAGAAGCCTTCTCGGTCGAGACTGCAAACAAGGCATAACATCAAGTGGTCCCAGGAGTAATTCTTATTTCATATCCAGTTTCGAAAACCTGCCAAAGTTCTTAATCATCTTCCCTTACGTAAGTATTTCCCCCAGAATACTCGTATAGGGCATCAACTATTAGCTTTGACCTTTCTTTTTTTACTTATAAGGCTTGTCTCTTATTCTTTGAAAGACCCACTAGATGATATTGACTCTTTTTCCAAACTGGAGGCATCAAATCATACCAACGGGATCATTTATTGGTCTTTCTTGCGGAATAACACTTGATTGGTTTCTTCTCACACTAGAAAGCTTTATCGGTCCTCCCTTCTTCATGAAAAGATTACTTGAATTTAATAATAAACAGAAGTTATGCCCTGTAGAATGTTTAATGCTTTAAATTTGGCCTTCATTGCCATGCTGGCTCTCGCTAAGATATCACTATTTTGGGTAAATTCTCCAAAGTTACTTCCGTTGATACCAACTCCCTAATAGGATATATTTTATGGAGCCCAGTACCCTAGAAACTCGGTATTTTTTGGATTCATCTCCTGCTTCCCGTATATCAAAGTAATAACCATTGGACTCTTTGCTATTCGCGTCCACAATCACATCTGCGAGTGCGTTTTCACACACCAAGTCCATTATCCTTTCAAACAAAACAAAACGCTTCACTTCATTCAAGCTATTCTCTTTAAGGGATTACCGGTTCTGGTTATCGTCAATAAGCACGCGAAGCTCTTCGATGAAAGCATGGCAGAGCCCAACATTATTCAGCTCGGCCTTGGCAAACTCGTCCCGCAAGTTCTCAACGCAGTGACGGGCCGTCTTAGTCTTGGCCCGTGCCATTACCTTGGAAAGAGACTCGTGGATAAAGTCTCCATATACAGACAGTTGCTGTTGTGGCTGATGCAGCTGCTGTTGGTGAGAACGGACATGAGCCTGGGAAGAAGCCTCTCTGTGTTTCGGTACGGAAAGAGTGGATGTGAAGTTCCAGTGGATGGAGGGGTTCTTTTCAGATTTGATCGGTTGTGACAGTTTGCTCTTTTTCTTCTTCAGGTTGATTTCTTTGGCCTTTTTCTTCGCAAGCAAGTCAGGAATATCCACATCATTGGGACAGGTGCTGATAAAGCGATGGTGGAGAAGCAGTGATGCACTGGGTCGCTGTTTTGCGGATTTGATCAAACAGTAGCGCACAAAGTCTTTCATATCCTCAGAAAACTGGTTGCCTTCTAGCTCGGGTGGCTTATTGCTAGGGATCTTGAAAAGAGCCTCCATGGGCTCCACCGACGAAAGGGGAGGGTGGCCCGTTACAAACTCAATGGCGGTTATGCCAGTGGACCAAATATCGGCCTTGGTGTCGTACCCTTTTGCCGAGTGAGAAATCACCTCCGGTGCCATCCAATATGGAGTACCAACCAAGGTATTTCTCTTGGTGCGTGTCAAGGACATCTCGCCACTAACGCCAAAGTCGGCAAGTTTGACCTTGCCGTCTTCAGTAAGAAGAATGTTTGCCAGTTTGATGTCACGGTGGACTTTTCTTTGTCCATGGAGGTACTCGAGGCCACGGAGAACATCACGGAGAATGAAACATGCGGTGGACTCCTTGAGTTTTCCAAAGCACTTGAGTAAATCCAGGCAAGAGCCGCCACCACAATACTCCAACACAATCCACATTTTGGTCTCCTGCAAAAACGTCTCATAGTACCGTGTCAAGTAGGGTGACCGGACCCGCGATAAGAAGTGGATTTCCTTGATGAGGTCTCGTACATCGCTGGCTTCTTCCAAGTCAATGATTTTAAGTGCAAAAGTTTGGCCCGTTTTCAAGTGCTTGCTTTTGTATACTTCACCAAAAGAGCCTTTGCCGAGAAGGCCGTCTACGTGGTAATCTTCCTGGGGCATGATACGATGGGGGCAGTTGATTTTGGGGTTTTCTTCTATTATAGCCTCTGGTATTTTAGCTGTGTATGGCTACTGGCTTGTTTTTGTTTTGCCCGTTTACAGAGGGCTAGATACTAGGAAGTTGGCTTTTCTTGAATGTGGTGTTTGCATGTTGCAAGTTGCAATTTGCACCCACAAAAGAGATACAGGCGGGGTGTGCGGAAGAAGAGGGTCGCGTTTTTACTGGCTATAAGGGTAGACTGTGTATAATGATGTACTATATTGCTTCAAATTATTAAAAGCCAAAGATAAAAGCATAGAGGAATGGAGAGTCAATACAGGCTTTAGCATATCCTGCCGTATTTTAAGGAAGAGGGCGGTTTTTGTCTTGCTTTAACTTCTTGCGCATTTCAGTGTTATTCTGTGGCCGTGTTTTACCTGATTTACAGTGAATGGTAGAATCCATTGAGGAAGAGCCTGAAAAGAATCTGATTGGGTATTAACATGATAAGATTTTCCTTCTGGTAGTATTGATTTTATATAAGATGAGCTCAAATCGAACTAAAATTGACAAATGATCATCAATGACTGAGAAAATAGATATGGAATGGAGTCAAGCTCTAGCAATCAACCCCTTTATGTTTCCTTTGAGCACGTTGAAATGTTTTTATAGAACCTGATATTTCCATTGTTTCAACTGTCTCCCTGGTGCCAACACATAACCTTCGTCCTAGCAAAGAAACCCGACGTGTATCTCAAACTTTATTGGGAGCATCATTAAGATTCTATCAATAAAGAAACTTGGACATTTACCCCCTTAGCAACACTTTGTAATCACATTTCACATGCTTATATACATACAAGGAGAAATTCCAAAATCAATACATATATGTCAATTGTCAACAACAGAAACCCATTCCCTTATATAGTACATAGAATACCCTTTCATATCCTTATAACGAGGATATTCCCTTTCCGCGCAACAGACGTGGCGTCCCTGCACGCCCATCAAATCATCGTCATCTCGTACCACCATACAAATACTCCACATATTTGTATACCCAACTTTTTTTCGCCACATTCACTTACAAAATGGATTTAATTGGAGATATCGTCGAGCATGAGCCTGAAGTCCCAACTGAACCTATAATCGAACAACACGCGGCCATTAGTGGATTTCCCCAGCTCAAAAAGTTCGACAACTTCAAGCCGCGGAATTCCCGGTTCAAATCGGGCTCTTCAAACCAAAAACCACCGCAAAATTCACCACAAACAAGTACTAGCACCAAGAAGAATCGTGATTTGAACTTGGAGGGCACTATGACAGAGGCCCAGCGAATTCACAAGGAAAATCTCCAGAAGATATCCAGTCTAACCGAAGATGAAATCACCAAAGAACGTGAGGAGTTGCTCCAAGGACTTGACCCGAAACTTATCCAAGCTTTGCTCAAGCGAACAGAGGTGCGTCAACCGGAGCACAACCATGATCATGCCGAAGGGTATGATGGCTGGATTGGTGGGGGCAAAAACGGTATTGAGCTTCCTTCTTTGAATGATGTGGACGTCAAAAAGGCCCTAGGAATTAAATCTGTTTCTTTCAAAGATGAGGGTGAATATGAGGAAGTACGTGGTTACGACGATGAAGATCCCGAAGAAGAAGACGACGGGGAGATTAGAAGGCAACCTCTTGACCATTTCACGGATGATGAAGAGGACCAAACAATGCAAAACAACATCCAAAAAGGTGGGGCGACTGACAAATACGATGACGATGACGATGATGAAGTTGCCCCCGAAGGATATCAAATCAATGCAGAAGAGTCCGTTAATCCACCAGAAGTTCATTTTCCCAAACCCAAAGTCGCCAGAGAAGACCCCGAATTGGACCTCAACGACCCGAATTTCTTTGAAAACCTCCACGAGAAATACTTCCCTGATTTGCCCAAAGAAACAAGCAAGTTGGCATGGATGACCACTCCCATGCCGCAACACAAGGTGTCTTCATACGAGGCAATTGGTGATATGCGCTTCGACTTCAAGGGAAACTTAGTGGAGCTTGATGAATCCACCCAAAACACCCCCACCCATTTAGGGCTCCACCACCACTCGGAAAACCCACAACTTGCAGGGTATACGTTGGCAGAATTGGTACATCTTTCCCGGTCGGTCGTGCCCACGCAAAGGTGCTTGGGCATCCAGATGTTGGGGCGGATTCTCCATAAACTAGGCTTGCACAAGTATAACATCATGCCCATAGTAGAGGACGAAGACCAAGAAAACGGAGCAGGCGAAATATTGGGCCAGGCCTCACAACAAGTGATGAACCAGTTCGAAGGCATGATGTGGGACTTGGTGGACAGTCTTCGGGTCATCGAATCGCTTACTGAAGCAAGTGACGAGAAAAAAACCCGCAATCTCTCGGTCAGAAACTATGCCCTTGAGGCGTTGTGGCTCTGGAAGCAAGGCGGCGGCCGGCCCAAGTCTGTTGCCAAGTCCGAGGAGGAGATCTTGGCAGAGAACTTGCAGAATATGTGAGAGGGGCTTTAAGGCTCTTTTTGAACGTGAAGCAGCCTTGTTGTTGGCGGATCTTTACGAAAACGTATCAAACTAACCTATTCAAATGAGAGAAATGGACCTACTTTACAATGAGAATGTGCATACCATGACGGGAAACACGCGGGGTCGACTTTTTTGTGAAAAAGCTCGCGTGTTTTGGATGAAATTGAAACCCATAATGCCCAGCTGTTTCTTCAGGCAATCAAGACAAAAACGAGTGGGTCTGACAAATCTTCAGAACGAAGACCGACATATCGACTCAAACGTATCGTACTCGACAGCCCTATATGAATCAACGGCAAGTGGCATTCGGGGAGAATTGCAGAAACATTCACGCCCGCCCAAAGGATCTGGCTTAAAACAAGCCAGGCTCGGGACGATGTAAATGTGTACAACTCAATTACACTCATCTCAGATAATGGTTCAGGTTTTTGCAGGTTGATCTTCGCACATAGACACATTGCATCGGTGTCCCTTTTTTTTCCTAAGAAAAGAAAGGTGAGTTTCCTCAGACCGGGCAACTTAAGTTGGGCGGGTGATTATGGTGCTACAAATTGAATGGTGACTAGAGAATGAGTTTATTGATGGATGGATGGAAAGAAGAGGTTTCTGGGAAGAGGTTTTTTTTTGTCTAGCGAGCGCACCAACAGAGTGCGCATGTACTGTCTGCAGTATGGGTGTTTTGGTCACGTGGTTCTGGTGGGGAGTACACTGTCACTAGACCCGGGTGGTTTTATGTGGTTTTTCGTTTTCTTTCTGTGGAATATGACAATTTTTGTCTACCGCCACTTTCATTTCTCGCTTGAGTGATTTATGAGTGATCGAAAGAAGGGGTCTACCCAGGAGCTAGCAGTACTCAGCAAGGAGCAGACAAGAACATGAATCACAAATAACATATAGAATGTACATATACTATAGACGTTCCTTAAGGTCACTCAGCTCAGTTTTAAAACAGGATATTAACCTCAAGACTCTGCTCAAAACTCTGCTCAAAAACAATCCACCCATACCCATAAACTAAACTGCTCCGTAGCCTTGCGACGAATGGTGCTCATTAAGCGCAGGTTCGGGGCGTGGCTCGGGGTATTTGGAAATTATGTATAGGGCATGGATCAATCCCGGGAGGTAGAAGAAAATAAAGAGGCATATGTTGATGGCCAAGTCGATAGACAATCCCCTCTTGATGGCCACAGGAAGTGGGGGCAAAAGGAAAGCAAGAAATACCAAAAACCAATCACTAGCTTGCATAGTAGGTCTTTGAATGTTTTTGGTGTTTTGGTGTTTTGCTGTTTTGCTGTTTTGCTGTTTTGCTGTTTTGCTGTTTTTGTTGCTTGAAGCTTTAGGGTGTTGTTTATAGGGCGAAATCAAGGAACAAAAGTGGTTAATATCTTTACATTGCTGAGCGTGGGGGCAACGCAATTTACTGTACGAGATAAGCTTTGTGGGGGCGCGGTTTCCGCTCTTGACCACGGATGTAGGGGTCTTGAACCAGAATAGTCATGGGGTGAATTTACTACTGGAGGATGACGTTTTTTTTTTTGCTTTTGTTGTCTTATTTTGTTGTATTTTGTTTTTTTTTTTATCATCAGGAAAAGTAGAAGATTTACTTTGAATCTCTATGGTTGCAGTAAGGGAATGAAGTACTCATTGAGATTCTAAACTGGATCAAAGAAGGAAGATTATTCAAGAGAATCATGTTTTGGGTGATATTATTGGTGAATTCATGAATATTCTATTCTGGACTAACTTTTAAAGATAATTATTAATGTTTATTCAAATATTTCACCATCAGAGAAATTCATTTCTCTTCAAAAATATTTTGTATAGTGCATCGTCATTTGCAGGACATCGTCTTCCTTCATCATTTTCATGAATCAATGAAGGAAGCAAAGTTTAACCAGATATCAATAAAAATCACGTAAGCTAGGTGAAATTCACGTGACCATAATTCTATATAAAAATTCGGGCCACCCATGACTACAGACTTGAGGATATGAGCACGATTTGTTATTGGAGTGCCTAAAAGACTTCACTACCCTACGTCACCCAAGTCCAGTATCTAGTAGTACACCCTAAAGCATGTATTTAACCTATGGAGATACTACTTTTTTTAGAAAATAAAAAATGAAAAAAATGAAAAAAAAAACAACTAAAAAGGCGTATTATTATATGTCCTCTATTCCTGAAAGTATCACACTACTTGTTTATATTTTCCGCAAAATACTGTACCCTTTTATGTACTTGAATGTATGGCTTACCGTATTTGGAAAGGCTTACCGTATTTGGAAACCTTTTCAAGAATCCTCGGTTCTGGATATTTTACCATCAAATTCTTATCGCCAAGGTAAAACAAACTGGGTGCAAAATTCCCAAGGGAAAAACACGCCTTCTTAGTTTTGGTGTTCTAACTAGAACGCTTTCCGGACTCTCACACGCTCTCACGTGGTCTCTTGCTTGAAAATTTCATCACCCTCGTCACCTTTGAACACCCCATTATCTTGCAACTCTAGGCACCTAAAGACCCTCATTTATTACTTCGACCCATGGTAGGAGACGAAAAAAAAAACCTCTCAGGTAAGAACCCGCGATCAGAAACGATCGAGATATCACATTTTACCAGGGCGTGCTATTAAATTCGTAGTGCACCATGGGAAACCCCCATATCACTCAAAAACAGCTCAGGGTTGGTATACTGCCGAATTTGTCGGAATTTGGCTCAGAAATTCTCCCCTCAGCCTTCTTTAAATTGTTATCTGGAAAACGTGAAATCCCGAAACTATCTGAATTAGGGACTGTGAGATTGAAAGGGCGGGCCGCAGAGTACCCTGAATTTGAGGAGAGGCTTTATGTGGGGCTTCAGACAATTTACAATGTATCTGTCAGGATAAAGAGAACCAAAAGCAAAGCATTGACTTTTCTTTACTCAGAAGTACTCAAAAGTATCCGGGAAAGCAACCACTAAAGTACAGTAACCAGAACCATTCCCAGTATAGATTCGATGACTTTAGAGAAGATTTGAAGTCAAATTTGAAAGGTGTTTTCCCCAACGGTGTGTACTATATGTGTGAAATGGCACTATTCTGGGGCCTTCTTCCTGATCGAGATGGTGCAACACATGACCATCACCATATCAAATAGACTTCATTGAGATTCTCGATTGTCTTTTACAGTAATATTACATGCTGCGACAAGATGAAACTATGGCTCAATTTAAAGCCTGTCAGTGATACATCGTTTGGAAAACAAAATGGCAATATTTCTTGTCTCGATTGCGAATGGAGATATAATCAAACAGCACGGACGAATTTCCAAGAAGTCACCGAATGGCTTTTAGCCTTTGGTCAGCATGTGGCACTGCTTGGGAAACCCAAAGTCTTTTTGTTCATGGCCGATCATGCTTCGCATAGAAAGTCTATAAGGCTATTACACGCAAAAGGAGGTTTTCATGCGTGCAAGTTGTGTTCGTACTTGAAAAGACACCCTGACAATTGTAGGCCTTGGACCAGGGGATCAAGTGGAGTTTCAAATGCAAATATGAAAAATACTTATTGGAAGATACTATTGAAAAAGCCACCAAGAGAAAACCCCCAAAGGCCAGCTTTTCCATATTGCCTGTGGTCCAGGCTATCATGCTGGTCATATTTACATGGAAAAGTACCCCCGAAGAAACTCAAAGAGGTTCAGGCACCGGAAGTGACCATATTGGGAATATGTACGATTCAGGCTCCAAAAACTTGGTTTATCATGCTACTGAGTATGCTCACTCACAGGTAGAGAAGTCGAAAAAGGAAAAAGTACACAGAGGATCGATTACTTGATCTATAGGCTCCATCTCCTGGGAGTACTTCCGAATCCAATGTCTGCAGCCGAGTTTTTTGGATGCAATCGAGGAACACAAACCAGCCGGAATGATAGATCCCGACTCCGTACCTGTTGAAAGTGACGAAGATCTTGAACACACCCCCAAAGTCAGCCATGTTGAGGCAATTTCTGCTCTCGAAGTAATGCTAAAATATGGCCCTGCATGAGTGTGATAAACCACTATCGTTGTATCCACAAATGATGATGGACCGTGCAAAAGAGAGACATTCATGCTATATTGCTGGAGCATAATCCGGACATTATAGTTGATCATCTGCGGGTGTATAAGCTCTTTCCATGGGGCATTTCATTGGGGAGATATAACCAGGAGATTTCTCATCTGGCTACAGAATATAGCCTCGGGCTCCGTACTTTACGGGCTGAGTTTTTATAAGCATTATTGGCTTTGGATATTTCTATATGAGTTCCCTCCTTTATAATGATGACTAGACTGAATTATATACGTATAGTCTTTTTTTTTATAGTCACCTTTTTAAAAAAAAAAAAAAGGAAACAAAGAATCCGAGGGCCACCTTGAACACCGAGACCATATGTCTTCAGTCTTCATGTATGTTCCTTGGACCAAGGCTAAAGATGAATATATCCTATGTTTCTTTGAAGGAAAGCTGGTTTTGAAGTAGAGGGAGTATTTTAGCTCTTACTCTACAAATGAAGAACGTCCAGCTATGAAGAGTCAATCCGGTAAATGCAAAAAATCAAAAAGATTGCAGCACCACAATTTCGCATATGGTCTCCCACTACACTACTCAGTGTGGCTCTAAGAGGCTTAACTAGTGTTGATCGGACGGGAAACGGTGTTCTCCTCTTGATCTGGCCGCAACCGACATAAAATGATGTTGGCTGGATTAGTTCATAAAAGTAAATGGCAATATTTTTTTTGTGCTTTAAAAAAAAAAAAAGAGACATTTATGTTTCTACAGAATTTTTCTTCTTGATGTACTATTAAATGGCTTAAGAGATGAATGAAGTGGCATATATTCCCAATACATATATCACAGGTTGGTGGGTCTGTTGTTTGATTCAAAACCAACACACGGCTGTCTTCTACTCTATTTCAGGCTTCCATATATTGTCATTTTCGCTAATTCTGAATCTTCTAACCATAAAAAAACCTCTTATGAAAACTTAAGAAGTCTCAACTGGTTTGTCAATGTCGTACGTAGAGTCTCTCTGGTCAGGGGTCGGGAAGCAAAAAAACAGTGTTCTCATTTCCTTGCTGGATAGGCAGTTGAATCGAGAGCTAGGGAGGACAGCCCTTTGGGCCGATGACATAAGTAACCCTAGTTCAAGAGGGTAATTTCAGTTTGGGCATAGGTGTTCAAGAAGAATTTATTCCAGTGGGAGACCTTGTGAATGACTAGTGGGTAACACCATTCTTCATGCACTTGAACTGGAATTATTATCTAGTTACAGGTTTTTTCTATAGCTTTTACTGTGTTTTTCGTAATTAGGAAGTGCTGGTCACTTTCCCAGTTACAACCTGTAAGAGGGTGAAAAGAAAAAGAAAAAAAAAAAAAAAGAATCTTAGCAGTTAAATAACATGATTCTATCGTCTACTTTGAATATTACTGAGTCTTTGCAATATCAGCTTCAATGGTAGTAATCGAGTGGAATCTAAGCTGAATCTGATCATCTACCATGCGCAACAATGTGCTTCATTTTATAGCTTCTCTTTCTTCTTCTTTCCCTCCATTGTAGCAGATAAATTTCTGAAAAAACATGTGGAAGATCACCATAGACCCTTTTTGTCATCTTTATAAGACCCATGAAGTCGGTGATGGCTCAATTCATAGGTGTGGGGAAAGGTTCGTTTGAGCCCCTTCTTTGATAACTTACGTTCGAAGTTTAGTGCTTTTTGGAGTGTGCGTTGGCGATGTTTTCATATGTTCATAAAAATATCTACAACCGACATCTAGACTTCGAGGAAGAATCAATCATTTTCTATTCTTCAAGCCATCCATTTATTATCAGATCAGAAAACCTACCCATTCTCTGCCATGTTTCACAAACGCTTTGCCAATATAAACTTTTGAGGGTATCAGTCATTTTGCCGTCAGAAATCATGCAGATCAAACAAAAGCAAACTGTTCTTTCTTGGTTGAGTGTTGATCGTCATCATTCACTGACCCCAAGAATGTGTTACCTTTTTTCACTGTTTATCTTACGGTATCAACTGTGAAGGTGTAATAAAACTGAATATGATAAGCATTTGAAACAGAAAAGTAAAGGTAGTTTAAACCCATGTGTATTGTTTTGGTAGTGATTTATTTAGAAATTAAGAAAAGTCTCTTAAGTGTGGAAACTGAAAAACATTCCCAACTTTTTTCCCAACTTGTCTCAATTACGCACATATTTACAATACACTTATTACAAGTAAATTTCGTACAACCAGTCAAAATTACAAAAGACACCCAGATATGCTTTTCTTCTTTATCTCTTTATCAGAAAAATCTTCTCCCCACGTAGTAGCACCTGACTGGAAATATTTCCATAAGGATAGTCCAATGCCTTTTTTCCTATGCACTACAACTAGCAGACCCAGTCCTGACCGCAATAGCAATCGGAAACTACTGTTTTCATAAAGAGATTTTACCACATAAAGAGGACCTTATTCACTTTCATGACTTTTCAGAATTCTGCAAACTGTTCAAGTTCCGCAAACTGTTCAAGTTCCGCAAACTGTTCAAGTTCCGCAAACTTGCCAAACTTGCCAAACTTGCCAAACTCGTATCTCATGGCCCCAAAATAGTATTCTTTATTGGACTTCTAAAGCAGATAAGAAAAAAAAAAAAGAACCACCCACTCACAAATCATAAATATTCAAACATATTCAATCCCACACAGCTCTTGCCCGATTGCCTGGCCTCGTTAATACTTTTTCCAAATATAAATCTCCTAAAACGCCAACAAATTATCAAGAAACCAAATCACAGTGATACGCACTTCCACATGTATGCACACTCAAGCCTCAACAATAACTCCAATACCGTTCATCAAGAAAAAAGACAAACCTGAACACCAAACATAAATCCCAGGCAGTTTTAATGAGGGTCTTTTTAGCGCATCTACCGCTTTGGGCCATAATGGTAATGTCAATGCTAGGTCTCGTGCGTGCCGTTGCCACAAAAGACGCATTCAAAAAAGACTGGGTCCAATATAACCCGGGCCCACTCTACAAACACGCATTGTTGGACCACCAGACGGTGGTGGAACTTTCACAAAAAAACGTGTTGTACATGCGTGACATCCCGTCTTCGAAGGTAAAGAGCTACATCGACCTCTCGCTTCACGATAGTGACGATTTTGTCGTTGGGGATGAGAGTATTGTCACGTTTTCCAAATCCAGTACCCTTGTGTCGGTGTTTGAAAAGTATAGTGGAATTTTCATTGCTTCAATCACGTTGAATGCACCTCCTGTCGATATCCAGGGATACAGGGGCTCGGGATGGACGATTCTCCAACAAGCCGGTGGTGAAAACGGTGAAAACGGCGGTGAGCTCATCACCTGGTACAACAATAAACTTTATAGTTTGGGCACTCAGTATGCTCGCACTTTCTCTCAGTACACTCTTCCCCAAAGTACCTATGTTTTCACGGGAACAGATGTTTTCCTGCTTACCGAGAAACACAATGAAAGTGTTTCTACTTTGGCTGTGGAAAACGTCGACCATGGTTTCTTTTACGATCTTGTGTTCCCCCCTGGTGTGGTGGATGAGGTCAAGTTATCCAGCGACAACAAATCGCCCATCTACGTGACAAACGACACTGCTGTGAGTTACCATAGCTCCAAATTTGTCATTTATAACACTGCGGGCTCCGAACCAACCGCGCTTTATCGCAAAACTTTTGATGCTATCGTCGATATGCAAGTTTCGGGTTCCACCGTGCTTTTGGTCACACAACACAAAGCATATATCCTTGATCTCAGCAAGTTCCTCCAAAAACACACCCCAGTATCGGTATCGCTCAAGACCGTTGAAGTGCTCCCTGACTTACACCTGGCGGTATTATCTGGTGGCCATTTCGTTGCGCTTAACGGCAACGGTAGCTCTGCTTTGGTTCATGACTATGACATCGCATCAGGCCGCTCTTCCGTGGCGCCTTTGCTGGTGCCTTCATTTGAGGCAACAGGAGGTGCTATAATTGTCAATGTTCCTCCGCTGTTGGCCAAAATCGAGGAAGCTCATCACCTAGTAGAGGAGACCCGTTCGCTGAGTATAATCCACCGCTGGCTTTTGAGAATAAGGACTCATTTGTCACAGCTTGGTCAGCTAATGGCGCAGGTTGTGATGAGGAAAAAAACCTCGGCTTTTTCAGGTGAAGAAGACGTTTTTGGCTTCAACAAAATCCTTGTGCAAATCGACCAGTCGCATTCTGTCGTGGCTGCCAAAAGCTCCAAGAATGGCGACTTGATCTGGATGTATGATTTCCTGACCGATGGGAATATCCGCGAGGTGAAGGCTCTGGGCTCGGAAGTCTATGTTTTCTTCGACTCATCCGTGCAAATTCTTGACTTGAGATCAGGAAAGTGGGTTTCCTCCAGGGTGTTCGAATCCCCTATTGAAAAGGTGATCAGTCTCAACACCACTCCTTCTGATGAGGATGATGATTTGGATGACCCTGCATTCTCCAAAGCAATTGCTGTGAAGATTGGGGACACTCTCGAGTTTGTTACCGACAACCAAAACGTGTCATCATCTCAATTTATTCTTCAACAAGATTCCAACGTTCTCCAAGCATACAAAGTGGACAAGAATAAATTGAGGCCCACGTGGCAATGGAACAAACCCACGGAGAAACTCGTGGCTGTGTCCAAAAATAGCGATGCTATGACCAGTGCAGGCGGGATCGCTAGATATGATAGGTCCGTGCTCTACAAGTACTTGAACCCAAACCTCGTTTCAATAATAAGCAAGGGTAAAAACACTTTGAAGGTATCTCTTCTTGATGGTATCACGGGTGCTGTCATCTACACCCAAGAACACTCAGGGGAATCAATCGACAATGAAACCATCTGCATCACACAGAATGATAACTGGGTTGTCTATTCAATGTATGTGACATCTCCTGTTAGTGAACAAAGAATCGTGGTAATCGACTTGTTCCAGGATTCCAAGGACGTTTCTGGTGCCCCAAAAACTTCTTTCAAAACCGCAAATGTCACTGCGTCCACCAATTCTTTCATCTACCCCGAACAGATTCTCTCCCTCGCGTCCACCGACACCAAGTTTGGCATCACCGTTAAGTCGATAATTGCTCTTACCGAGTCGGGCAGTTTGGTCGAGATCCCTAAGTATCTTCTCAACAGCAGGAGGGTTGACGGACGCAAGATGACCGCCAATGATCAAATGGACGATTTTGGCATGCTTCCATATGAGCCCGTTATTCCCCATAACACCTTCAAGATTCTCAACCATAAAAACAAGCTTCAGATCAGCAAAAACAAGAACAAGGTGTTGTTGCTGCCCACTGAATTAGAATCTACGTCTGTCGTTTGCTTCGTCAACGAGTTCAACGAATTCTGCACGGTTGTGCAACCTTCATCTTCATACGACTTGCTCAAATCCGACTTTGATAAGCCAAAGCTCATTTTGACCATTGTTGCTTTACTTGCGGCGTACATCATTACGAAGCCATTTGTCGATTCCAAGAAGCTCAACCTGAAATGGGTTGACTAGCTTCAGTGCACTCTATAGCCACCGATTCATAGAAAAAATAATTAGATTATTAAAGCTTGAAGAGCCACGAAACTACTAGCGATGTTTGATGCAATGCGATTAATACACTAAGAATATTATTTACATGATGCCAATACCGGGCCCGATGTAACAACATACTCCATGATGTCCTTATGCTGCTTGTTTTCTGGATCAAGCCCAAATAGGCTCCAGTTGATGCTGACTTCCCCACGTACCTCCTCCATTTTTTCTGCTTGAAAAACTTGCCAAAGCAGCTCATAATGCAAACTAGAAACCAAGTAATCGGCCATTTTGTCAATGACGAAGAAGGAGTTTTTCTTCGACTTCAACGCCAAAACTTTGGTTTTGTCACAACCATCAAACTTACGAATGATGGTAAGGAACTTTTGATTCAAGTTCATCCATTCAGTGTTTCCGTCATTAGTGATAATCTTATAGGATTTCAAAAATTGAGCCTTGACTTCGTGATAATCTTTCACTGACACGAGGAGAGGACTAGAGTGGATTTGCAACAAAGTCAATGAAACCAAGTCAACACTGAAGCGGTAGTGAATAGGAATCAGAAAGAAGTTAGTGCAGTTTCCAAAGTGTTTTTCGAACAAGTCGAGGATACCCTTACAGCACGAGAGTGTCCTATAGATAACTGCTCTATACTCCATGATGGTAAGATCATTCTTGGAGAGATAGTAAATGTAAAGCTGCAACTTGGAAAACTCAAGCGCCAAAGAAATCAACTCGTCCTTCATCAATGGCGAAGATTCATTTTTGTATCCATCCAAGATCTGCTCAAACATGTTGAGATGAATAAGCTTACTGACTTGGCTCAGGCCTTTGATAGAGCTGTTCATGGTTTCATTCATTTTCAGTTGCACCAATGACACCTTAAGAAGGGAATTTATAAAGTTATCCTGCTGCAAAAAGTCACCCTGCTTGAAAATATCAAAGTTTGCTGCTCTGTTGACGATGAAATCCTGATGGAAGCCGTTGTAGTTAGAAGTTGAAAGTCCAAGGTAAACTAGCCAGTAGTTTGAGTTGATGTTGACGTATTTGTAGATTCTTTCACGGAGGGTGTGATTGACCTCGGCCTTACCATCCAATTCCATGTTTGTCTTCTTACTAAACTCTTCGATAAAGGTCAATTTATGAAGACCAAACTGAAGAGCCAAGCTTTTCATGAGCGATATGTATTTCACCGCATAACAGTCCTGAATCTGCAGAGCACGGTTGTCAGGTAATGGCCAAGTTGTTAAAACTAATAAAGCCACCAAAGTGTAAAGCGAGCGTGGGGTATTGTACCAGCAATCCACCACCACCAAGTTTTGTACATGAATAGCCAAGTTGGAGTACTCACGCGAGGTGCCTTCAGTCAATAAAGATGTTACCATAATGGACCAGAATAGCAAGCCACTTTCTTCATGGATATCATGTATGTTTTTCTGGAAGAATGAGCTCGGAAGAATAGGAAGGTATGGACAAAACTTTGCTTCGAAGTTCCTGAAAAGAGACACGGCACGTTCATAAGAAATGCACACAGGATTGGTGGTTTTGCTGGAATTAATTGTGAAAGAGCCCGGGAGAGAACGTGTAGGGGTTGGGTATATGACTATAGGCTCGGGTTCTTCAGTGGGGGTGGCAGGAGATTCTCCGAATACGTCCTGGATTTGGGAAGTCTCGGGAGGCAGCGAAGGAAGCTCGATTTGCAGATCACGCATAAGTTTCTGTACGAGACGGGTTTTGGAAGAAATCACAGAATCAAGCTTACGGTGCAACTCTTGCACTTCGTAGACGATTTTTTCCGTAACATCTTGTTCTCTCTTGGGAGGTTTCGTGACATCGAGTTTACACAAGAGGTTCTTCCTTGAGCAGTACGAACAAGGAAACGGGCTCGTCAACAAGGCATCACATTTGGTTTTGTTGTGTCTGCAACGTATACACAGTTTGAGGATCTTCTCACCCTTGACCAAAGTTTTGGGCACGATGAGGTTGCGTCTTCGTTGCATGATGATAGAAACCATGGGAGCAGTGCTTTTTGTAGTCTTGGATTTTTTTTTGTTCTTTGGAAAACAAAGATGAAATAAGAAGCCTGTGTATTTTTTAACAAATTTATCAAACACTGATGGATGTTTGAATAGTAGATAGTGGATCAAGACAAAAACGACGACGGTGGGGTTTGGGTGAGAATTCGTGGGTATATAATTCTCATAGAAAACTGAGGCCCACTTAATTGCAGAGTAAGCAGGGCAGTAATTCGTGAGCGCAGCATTGGCTAGATGGGTGGCCCCACATACGCGGAGCGAGGCCGCATATCGGCCTGTCAAACGCAACCACTGTAAGCAAAAACAAAATAACCTCCCCGGGCATCCGCACGATACGGGGCCCACGATGAATAATTATCGCGTGGTGATTGGCCGTGCGCGCCAGCATGGGGCCGATCCGTAAGCCGGGTTTCGGTGATGACCAGAATCACTCCGCGATTCGCGCAGGCCCTGGTGGGGCCGTATGCGAGAAGGCCATGTAGAGTACTGGGGCGTAAACAGTGCAGCCGCAGTGAAATGCACCACTGTCAGAGACAACACCGGATTGCGTTTTGCGAGGTGCTGATTGGATGTGATGATGTCGGCCGCGCCTCGCTTTTCCATGCTCGGCCCACAGAGGTCAAATTAGAATCACCTGAGTTTCTCCAAACACGCCCAAGTACGATAAAGGAATAATAACAAGAACCCCTGAAGAACCAAGAGATAGAGTAGGCTTTTCATTTCCTTTGCTTTGATTTGATTTGATTTGATAAATTTGTTGTGTCAATTTTCATTTCTGCAAACCAACATAAAAACGCCACAGGGAAATATGGGGTTGAAGGATCTGGGGGGTTCGCTAATTAGGCACTGCTTTCGTTAATGTTACAGTTGATTTCTGCGTTAAGCCCCATAGCAATGATTATTTCGGGAGCCGATACGGAAACGTGAGGTTTTCCTGAAATAGCATATGCTTAAACGCGGCCAAATCCATAATGCAATGCGGACACCGATAAATCCGGCGTTGAAGAGATCCAATACCGAATGTTTTCCACATCATCATTCCTTTTTTTTTTGCTTCTTTTCATTTTCTGTTTTCATCACCTAGGCTAAAAAATGAATTAAGAAAACAACACGGAATACCTAGCTGGAATTGTATCATTTCCACACATTCGTTGGAAACAGCATTTCGCAATTTGCTCAACGGAACATGTAATTGGTGTACATTCAAGCATGGATTCTGCGACGGGAATGATAAGCACATGTAATATGCTTAAACCACGTTTGGCTCAAATGTGGCCCCAAAACTCTTCCTGTACTCCTCTTCAGAAACCAGCATGGTTTTGAATTCTTCAGATTCCTTAGATAGCATTTTTGCAACACTAGTTTGTTTCATCACTAACTCCTCGCAGTGGGTCTAAAGCGATTGGCCTCCGCGAATTCCTGTATCATCATACATACATCCAAAGATGGCATCGAGCCTTCTCCATTGATGCTGATATAGTGCTTTACTTCTGATATCTATAGGAACAAACCAATCAAGAAGCCCCACACTAAAATGGATACCGGAAAAGCAGTCCATCTTTTCAACTTGGCACATTACGGCGCTTTCAACCCTTTTCTGAGCCGACACGCTATTGCCCTGGATCAATATGCGTATGAAAACGGCATCAATCTTCCTGCGGGCTACTCTCACTGCGACCATTGCGGAGTCTATCAGGTCGCTGGCTTGACAAGTTCACTCCGTATCGTGTATCTGAAAGGCCCAAAACTGAAACTGAAAAAGAAGGCGGGTCAATCAAAAACGTTGACACGCTCTCCACGACAGAGACTGCTTCATGTGACATGCCTCGCTTGCAGGTTTGTGAAAATCCATGCTTCACTCATCACCAAGAAAAGCATAGCCAAAAGTGCCTCAAGCACACCGGAACCGGGTGCGAAGACAACCCAGAAAAAGAAGAAGAAAAAGCGGTCGGAGCTCTCTTCCC
Source organism: Metschnikowia lachancei (assembly GCA_030572615.1). Lineage (NCBI taxonomy): Eukaryota > Fungi > Ascomycota > Pichiomycetes > Serinales > Metschnikowiaceae > Metschnikowia > Metschnikowia lachancei. Next base: position 47,602 of record JAJMAK010000004.1, read on the forward strand.
TCTTGGAGGAAAAGAAGAAGATGCTGGCCGCATCACTGAATTCACTTTCGTTGATGCAGTTCATGCAATGAAGTGAATCATAAGCGTAAGAAAAATGCCTTTGTTGATTTAGTCATCTACAGCAAAAGTGTACTGAAGGTTTTGCTCAACCTCTCCGAGGATGTCACGTTCAATAAAAGATCCTTCGTATCCTTGGAAGGCTCGGCCGCCCGTACACATTGCCGTATCCATCTGCGTCTTCTGAAGATCTGGCCGTCGCACGGCTCGTCGTTATCAACAAAGTCATATACCCACTTTTCCTCGGTGTCGACATTGACCAAGTCCATGATATAGTTTGAATTGACCCACTTGACCGGATCAAGGTCAACCTGCCACAGCTCCTCAGCAAAGCACCAATGTTTTGGCGGCTTGATTTCTGCCAATGTAGCCTTGCGGAAGATGTTACTCATACACTCTTCTTCGCTAATGCTGGCGGTACGGTCGCCTGTTGTACTTTCTTCACTGGCAGGACTTTGAACAGGCGCCAAATCGGGGCTGTCAAGACTGGCACGAAGTTCTTTCAAGTGGCGTTTGGGGTGATTAAGAGCAAAAAAATCCGACGTGAAGCCAATAGGTTCCCAGATCTTGGCGCTACTTAATGTATGCAACTCAAACACTTCCACCTCCCTCACCACATCTTCAGGGACTTCTTTGTCGATGGCAATGTTTTTCATGAGCGCGTTCTCAATCCGGTCGGCACGATCTCTGCTGGCCACACGGGCGTCTTCTGTGTCTTCGCTATCAAACAAGTTCATTACCTTGCGGTGGACAAATGGGTGACAAAGCGCAGCCGCCAGCCACAACACGAAGATCATCAAGGACTTGATGGGAATTAGCCGAAAAAAGAGCGGCACGAGATACGGAAGCGCTACTACATTGAAGATTATGCTGGCAAGCAAGAGAAGAAATACCACGGAACTTAAGCGCAGATCCTCAAAGAGGAAGTAGTGCTGGCCCCAGGCTACCAAGTTGTCGTACATGCGGATATACAACACCAAATAGTTCTGCAAGTCGGTAAAATTCATGATGAATTCACGCGAAAACTGGGAGATTTGTTTGGGCGGCTCATACTTGCGCACAGGCGCTCCCGCGTGAAGTAGCGGGTTTTGGAAAATGTACTGGCCGTCGACTAGGGACGGGTCGGGCATGTATAGCTTGACATAGCTTGGAATAAGGAAGTTCTTGAGGAGAAGCATGGACGGCACGGCAGTCACCAAGTATGGGCGAAGAATGAGGAGCGTGACTAGCAACACTACACCAACGGTGTGCCAGGGATTATACCAGCCGGCGGCGAAAGCAAGCTCGTCTAGAAGCTCGAAAACAGGCGAGATTTTCTGGGCAAATTGCGTGGTATTGATCGACATTAGGTGCACCAGAAGAGGTGGCCGGGTCTTATGGACGCAATTGCGGGGATCTCTATTCAACCCGGGCTTGACATCTGTGCTGAGCATCACGCTAAGCACCTTTTCCATGATACGGTCGGTCAATTGGTTGGACACTTTTTTCTGGTCATCTTCAAGGTACCAGAAATCGGCCACTTTACCATGGCCCGTGGCTACAGATAGGACATCATCTTGGGAGATAGCCTTTGGATCTTTTGGGTCAGAATCGGAGTCTTTGTTGCGTTTTGCGGCCGGTTCCTTTGCATCAGATCTCAAGTCATTATCGACAATGGCCAGATTGCCCAAGCTTTGCGGGGGTTCGAAACGAGCGAGATCTTCCAGGCTCAGGGTAGATCTGCGAGACCGGTCACTGAGGGAAGATATCCGGTCCCGGGTAAGGGGATTTTCCGACTCGTCAGCAGCAATGATATTTTCAAGGAAACTCGAGACCTGGTTCATGGTGTCACGTGTGGGGAAACTTTATTAATTCGTGGATTGAGGGAGTTTCTCTGATACGAGTTGGGTTTTATATGCTGGTATTTTGGTACTGGAGTATTTGGTATTGGGGTATTTGGAGATTTGGGCCTTCTAGTTTTATTTGCCTGTGTGCTCCACTGAGGTGCGCTGCTCTGCTCCAAAGCCACTGGGCCGATGTCATGATTTCGCGGCCCGATTCTGGGACTTGTGCTATTGCTTCGGTTGGGCCGGGTGCGCACCCAAGCTTCAACGGCCCTAAGCAACGAGCGTGCACAGTGTGTGATAGTTTGATGGGGGATGATTTTTCATGATTTTTAATGATTTTATCATGATTTTTCATGCTTTTTTTCGACTCTTTTGCTGGGTGATCATTTTCATGTTTCCGCTGAGAATTTCCATTCATAAGAAATCAAATCTGCAATAAAAAAGGTACTTTCAAGTGTTGGGTGTTTTGAATTGCCGTCAATTATATTGCTCTGGCTTTCCTCGCTTGCTACTTTCTAAAAGGAAAAGGCACGGAGCAAGAACTAAAAACGTGAAAATATTTGAAGCCTTGGCAGCCCGAGTTGTTCCAGAGCCGGGTGTGGTTCAAACTTAATATAAATCAGCCATGTTTGAAAATTAAAATTGGAAGATATGAAAAGATTTCTGGAACGTCGATGAGAATATGCCAGCTGGAATAAAGAGAAAGTTATCAAAAGTTTAAGAGAAGAATCTTCTAGACTTATATGACGGGGATGGGTATGAGAGTGGTGGATTTCGCAACAACATGTTTTGTTTGAGAGAACACATCAACATGTGAAAAGTTTTAAATCCGGGAAAGTTACAAATGCCATAATCATGAAAAACTTCAAAGAGCGACCAAGAAGTTCATAATCAAAACACGATAGCAGTTGTTGGCCGGTGTACTCGTTGACCTTTCTTGGCCCAGATGTATTCGCGGCCGTTGTCTTAGTACTTAGTAATGATATTTCCCCCGGAAAAAAAGTTAAAATATGGCCTTTAATCTTTAGGGCATGATTTGTTTAAACTCTGTCGTTTGCATAAAAATGTCTTGAAACACATGATACTACAGAAACTGCCTAACGACTGGATCTTCTATCATTGCTACACAGATGTAAACGAAGGTTAAGTAATAGGTGAACTTATAATGCCGACATGCAAGCCAATTGATCTACACCCCTCTTAAAAGGATATCACTTAATCATACCCAAAAGAAACCTATGGTGTGAATATTTGAAAATTTTAAAGCTCACAAATAATTTAGAATCTTTGACCGAAATCTTACCATTTACTGGTAAAAGGAATTTTTTGAATATTTCACCGGTTCAATGTCCTGGGGTAGGCGTCCGGATAAGACAGGTGCATAGGAAAAGCGGACCTGTTTTGGCTTGTGAAGATGACAAAATACAGTAGTACCTCTGTAAGCCGGACACATTATAAGACGGAACCTCTTTATAACGGAACGCCGCGCGATTTTAGTTTTTCTTGGCCATAGTTAACACTCTTCAGTATGGGGGAAAAACCTCTTTTATACGGATACCTGGTTTCTCTATAAGACGGATTTTTTGAAACCTAAAGAGGTTTTTTTTTTTTGGATTTAAGGACGAAATATTGCCCGAATAGCACCCGCGACACGCTGAGTTGCCCCAAAAACGTGAAAAAAAGCCAGCAAACACGTCACAGATCATTGCCGTATAAAAGTCGCTAGTTTCTCGTGATTTTTGGAAATTTTGGAGCCAGCGCGAACCTCCATTGCTGGCACCATGGGAAACGCCAAGCGAACTATGGACGATGAAAAGCGGCGTGCTTTGAGAAAGAGATACATTGCTCTCAAAAGGAATCGGGATTGTGGTAAGGCGATCGAAATACTTCACCAAAAATCCATTGAAAGCCGGAAGCAATCAACATTGATGAACACCGGACGGGGAGCACAATCTCTTCTGTGCGTTAGAAGGTCGAACAACGTTGCCAACTGTTCTCGGACCCCAACCGACATTACAACAGACATTACAACCCAAATTCAAAATGCCTGCAACCGCTCCCTTGAATTAACTGATGTTGATACGATTGAAATAGATCAGGTCGATGAAAATACGCTGGATGAAGAGGATTCTACGCAGTTGCTGCTCATTGGTTTAGATGAAGAGTCCACGACTATGCTGCTTGCTTGTATGGATGACGAGGGTCTTACTAATGTGACAAGAACGCATTCTAACTTTTTCAAATAGAAAATTTAATTATTTCTACATTATTTAGACGACTGCTTTTAAATCATACAACTGTGTATCAATCGAAATCGAAACCAAGCAAGTATAAATATACTTAATATTTCCTAATTAGGAAGGAGGTTTGCTTATATGCAAGAAAAACCTGGTTAACTTCATAAGCCGGACAAATTTCGTGCAAGAGATAAATCCGGCTTACAGAGGTATTACTGTACAAGAAAAGATCCATACCACCAAAAAGGCATACAATTACGTTTTGAAAATTTTGGATGCTTAAGTTATAATATTTATTTTGAATAGATTTGGTCAGTTGCTGTGTTTCCGTCAAGTTTATTCAACCAGATCTTTTGTTTTAACCGAAGCATCAGAAAATATTAAACAATCCACAAATCCTGATTTTCTGGCACTAAAAATGTTTTAAAATAAATAGGCTTATGGGCATGCTATTGGATAAATAATGAAATGAGATAAATAATTGCCATAAGCGAGAGAACAACCGTGGCCAGGCCATACCTTCTCCAGTTTATAGAAAGGGAGAAAGGGATAAAGAGTGGATTTGATAGAATTGAATAAGCAATACAACAAAGAACTCGAGGAAAAAACTGCTTCTAACAAGAACCTTCAATAATGAAACGTCTTATTACTCTTATTATTCAAAATGGGCCATTCTTTCGTATAACTTAAATGGTGCAAAGTTCGGCAACAAGTCACGCCACATACATTTCTCTCATGTGTAGATTATTTATTCGAATATCTAACTTATCAAGTTTCTTTTAGCTCACAACATATGCTTTTTCCTCAAAAATTTTAATGAGTAAATGACTTTCAAACTTGAGCTTGTCTGAAATAGGACGAGTGGGGAGAGGGCGAAAATATCTCGAACTTAGCACGAATTCACTTGTTAAGCTTTGTATGTCTAAGTTGGGAATGTTCATGTGCATAAGCTGGCGAAGTAGTCGTCGAAATGGTAAGTAATCATGTTGACAAATGCGCAAGAATATCGCTGGGACAATTCATCGCTAACCCAAGTTTTGTGAGTTCTCGAACATATCTTTTCCCGATTATCTTCCCAAGCTATGATCTAATGGAATGCTATTAAAAAGAATGTTCGCAGATGTTCCTCGATAGGATTTGAGTTTGGATGATTCTTGCGACCCAACACAGCAATATATCAGATGAATTCTATTATGGTTCTTTTTTTTGAGGAATAAGACTCTCAATTGCACTTGAAAAGTTTCTCCGTGGGTGTTACCGAAATTCAAGCCCGAACTCTACTGGCACAGCAAGAGATACCACCTTTTTCTTGTTTAAGCGAAACTTTGTCCATGCATTGTGTGTTGTTCTCCTTGTCTTCCGAGAGACTGTCAAAATCGTCACAGTCAGTTGCTGCATCGCTCTCGCTTTCAACTTTGATGGTTTCAGAAAAGCTTCCACATGGCGATGGGAGCTCCTGTTCGCGCTTGATTCTCTTATTGGGGTTTCTCCTGAGAGCTGGCTTTGCTGGCTTGCCCCCGGCCAACGCCCGTTTCTTTGTCGGCGTGTTGGGCGGCGTGAGTACGGCTTTCCGTGGGCTAGCACAGTCATTGATCAGATCACACTCTCTTTTGATACCATTCAGTGCTTGGTGTTCGTGCTTGGCCTTTCCCAGAGGCTCTTTTTTGATATGTGAATTGGATTTTGTGGGAGACATTTTACCCTGGAGCTTCTTCGAATCAAGCTGTTCTTGCGTCAAGAACAAATCGGGGATCTCGTTTCTGAGCGCACGCACAAAGTCGTCACAATCACACAACACTTCATAGTCGATAAGCCCCGAAAACTGTTTCGCAACAGGTGTCTTGTTGACGAAAACCACCTTACCGCCTCGGTCGTGCACATTTTTACACATGGAACGCACCAATTTCTTGACGCCGTCTACTTTCAAAGACGTACCCATGATCAACACCATGTCACAACGCATAGCCAAGTCGATGTTAAGGCCCTTGGCCAATATCTCTGACTGTGGATGGTTTTCTCCATAAAGCACAATATCGGGACGCAAAATACCAATGTTTCCTGTCAATCTTTTGCCGGAATAGAGTCTTTCCTGATACTTCATGTGGCAGTTTTCACACTCGGGGTTCTCACCCTCTTTGAGTTTCATTTGGTTTTCCGCCGTCCACTCATAGTGGGTGAGACACTGAGTACAAGAAAGCTTATGTAGGTTACCGTGCAATTGCACCACGTCCAAATCTTTCCACGAGTCTCTAAATGTACGCGCCAGACCAAGCTGGAGCTCATTTAATTTGGAAGAGTCGATTCCACAGTTCAAGTTGAGGCTTTTCTCGAGACTGTCGATGTTTTGTGTGTAGCACCGCAAAAGCTTGTTTTTCTCTTTCAACGTCTTAATAAACTTATGGGTCTCGGTCGCTTTGGCCTGCAAAGAGTACTTGTAGAGTCCCTCCATGAAGGTGCAGAAAATCAGTAGCGTTTCGTTACTCCGGAAGAGCGAAATGTCAAACAAATCCTGGCCCTTGATGAAACTGGACGGATATTTTGCCTTGACGATATTGTAAAGTCCATCATCGGACCGGAAATCGGGGATTCCCGCATTGCATGAAATCCCTGCTCCAGTCAACACCGTTGTCTTCCTTGCTTTGAATATGTACTTGGCCACTTCGTGGAGCTTGATTGCGTCCTCGGCGGTTAGCTTCTGGGGGTCCAAGATATCTATAGTTTTCATTTTCTAAGTTGGTGATTTTTGGCTATCTGATTTGATTTTTTCTTCTGGTTTCTCTCGTGTTGTCTAGTGGTATCTAGAGTGAGTAGTATTTTATTGTATTGTTATGGCTTTTTTTATTCTCGGAAGGGAAAAACTGGCCTTGCTGTTTTCCGTCGGCGGAGATGAACTTCAGCAGTTATTGAGCCCACTCTAAAAGTATCAAAAAAAAAAAACTGATCTGGGATAATTCAGCGGGATCAGGGTCCTTGTTCTAGTTTGAAGTACAATATTTCGAACAACCTGAAAGGATTATGGGTCTTTTTCGATTTTTTTATGTCTTTTGTTTTTTCTAGTTGTTTTTTTTTTTTTTCTTTGAACCCAAAATCCCCGACCTCAGTTCTGCCTCACATTTTCCCAGTTAGTCTTTTCCTGTTTACATACCTGCCTGTTTGGTTAAATTGAGTTTTATGTGACGGAGCACTCTGATTTGGTGTGCGACACAGGGGGCATGACGGAGCGAAGGCTGCGGCGGCACGCTTGTTTGAGGGCTGATCCGCCGAAAGTCCCTATTTTGTTTTGAACAAATCATCTGATCCAAAAAAAAAAAATAAGGATTTTCCCGGGGAGAATATCATTTTCAGTTATAAAACCCTATCATGGCAGTACTTTCTTTTACCAACGTGCCATCATTTCTGCAGCAATCTCGCGCGGTGCTCAGACTTGATTGTGGAATCGCAATTTGAAGGGGTGGTACCGCGAAGGTGGTACCCGTGACCCGCGGACGTGTGCCATCGGCTGGAGTAATACCCAAAATGGACGCGCAACAGATAACCATAAACTTGCTCAAATCGCTCAATAAAGCGCAACAATTTATCTTTTTGATCTAGCTCAATGTATGCACCCGCTTGGAGAAGTCTTGGAGACGTCAAAAAGTGAAAATTGAATTATTTGGAAAACCCCAAATCTCCATGGCTCATCTCTTCAGCGTCTCGGAAAAACATTTGATCAACAATTTGTTCGTAATTATGCTTGTGTAGAATTGACAGCCAACTCCATAATGAGGCGAGTGGCAAGATGCAAGAATGGGTATGCCGAAAACGAGCTCATCTCATCGACATCCTGTTTTGGAGTAGGCTCACCAGAAGAATTTTCCCACCCATCGAACTTGAAGTCCACGAGATAGTTGTTGGGTTCCAATTGAAACAATTGTATTCTCATCTTCATCAAATCTGGAGGAACACACTCGCCGTTTTTTGCAGTCTCATCCACCACCGATGGCCCATATCTCCATCTTACTCTGATCGTCCAAAGTTCCTCTTCAGTGGGCTTGGACCACTCGGCTCCAAGGTTTTTCAATGCCCTGTAAATTTCACCCATAACATCGAGCGGGTATGACCTCGATCTAATACCGAAATGCCATTTGGTTTTCAGTTTCTTAGATGACACAGGGTTGATCTTTGCACCGTCATCGGTTTGCTGCATCATGAAAGCTCTATGTATCGACGGAAGAGAAGATGGCAAAATAGCAATGGTGGAATTTGGTAAAGTAGACAAGTCCGGCACCGTGGCTAAAGTTTGGTAAGTCAATGATTGCTGAACACCGGGCGCCTTGTGGGAATTTGGCACGTTGTTTGCTTCATTATTACTCCAGGTTGGGGGAGGACTCTGAGACAAGAAAGTTTCCATCTTCTCAGTTTTGTTTTTCTTGAGATCTTTCACTAACGAGTGGTTTTCTTTCATCAACAAGTATGCATCAATGATTTCATTAGACTGTTGACGAGGATTTTGCTGCTTGTTGCAAGAATGGATTACACCTAAGATCTCATCTCTGTCATAACCCATGGTCATTGTCAATGCACTCATCACGTCCTCATCCACCTCGATTTTGTTGTGGTTTGTCTTGGACAAGTCAGGTGGAAGCAAGTACTCCTCAATGCCATGTTTGAACCACTCGTCCTCCAAAATTTCATGAATGGTGATTCTGTTCAATGGGTTCACCACAAGCATTCTGGTCAATAAGCCCTTTGCCCCTGGAGACAAGTAATTAGGCAAGGTGTAGACACCATTACTAATTTTCTTGAACAACGCAGGAATGAAGTCATCGTCAAAGGGCAATCTTCCACACAACATCACATACAAGATAACTCCTGCGGACCAGACGTCCACTTCAGGACCAGCGTATAACTTTCCACTGATAACCTCGGGTGCAGCGTAGTTTGGAGAACCACAACTTGTTTTCAAAAAGTTACCATCAGTCATGATATTGGACAAACCAAAGTCGGCAATCTTGACGTTTAGTTGGTCATCCAACAATAAGTTTTCTGGCTTTAAATCTCTGTGGACGATCTTATGTCTGTGGCAGTATTCGACGGCGGCAATGATTTGTTGGAAGAATCTTCTGCCCTCGTCCTCAGGCATTCTACCCCGTTGAACAATATAATCGAATAATTCCTTTCCTGCAAATTCAATCACCATGATAATTTCGTCTTTGGATTTGATCACATCATAGAGCTTGATGATGTGGGGGTGTCTCAATAATCTTAGGTAGGAGATTTCTCGTTCGACTCTGCCTTGCATGTCTGACTTTGCCAAGGTTTTTCTGTTAATGATTTTCAATGCCACCTTTTGCCCCGTAGTAAGGTGTTGTGCTAATTTGACTTTTCCAAAAGAACCCTCTCCGAGAGTTTTCAATACTTGGTACTTTCCGATTCTGACTCCTGAAGATTGCTTTGCTTCTCCGCCGCCCAGTTGTTGTACCTCATGTTCTGGTTGCTGATTGGAACTATGGTGGTGATGGTGGTGGTGGTGATTATGATGATGATGCTCCTGCAGATTCTGTTGTTCTGACATTTTACTTTGGGGTTGTTTTTTTATTATTATTTTATTTTCAACTGATATTGAAGCTCTGAGAGATTTTGCTTGCCTGGCAGTTGTTGATCGATTTTTGACTGTGCACGCCATGCTCGGGAAATGGTGTGAGGGTGACGCAGACCACGCAGGAGCGGGGCCTAGAGGGGTCGAAAAGGCGGGGAGGCAACAACAGTCTGTGTAAAGATGGGGGAGAAATTTGCAGATTTTGCCAGTATTCTGTGCATATTAAAATACGCTAGCTTGAGAGATTTTAATTGAACCAATTAAATAGAAATTCGGTGTTTGTAAGCGATTTTTCTAATTTAAGCAATTTTAGAAATTTTAACTTTTTTTTTTTTTTTTTTTTTTTTTTTGGTTGGGTGTCCACGCTGAGTTTTTCTTGCTGCCGGTTATGCGGAGTTCGCTTCCTGCGGAGGGCGTCTGCTTGCGCTGGGGAAGCCAAAAGATAAGGCGCGGGCCCTGGGTGGACTGGAGTTATGAAGACTTTGAAGAATATAAGCTAATAAGAATGTTAGTATATCTTGCAACTCACAACCCATTTGCCAGCGATTTGATAATGTGCAATGTTAACCAAACTTAATAAAACAAGCCAAAGTTATTCCAAGATGTGGATGTTTCTTGAACGCCTTAGTAGTTTTTGTTGGGGAGGTTAATATATGACCAAGGATAAACAAATAAAAATATTAAAAAAAAACGCTTCTTTTCCTTCCCAAAATAACAAGCAGAATAGATTATCCGAATTTGGATAGTGATGCTTTAAGCATCATGACATTTATACCCCAGAATAATTCTTCTCCCTCATATTCTCTCAGCTTCGGTTGTAATTAGTCTTCCGACTAGGTTTACCTACACGGTTGCCCGTGGTTGGTGAGATATTGGAATTACTTGACTCAGTCTCTTTGAAATTAGCATTTGGGGTTTGGCTCCTGCCTTTTGCAAAGCTGGGATTTGGCCGGAGCTGACGCAAAATTAGGTGAGTTTCCTTACGGGCCTTTTCATCTTCTTCAATCTTCCTCTTTCTCTCGTCTACCAATTTCTGGGGAATGCCTTCGGGAGAGCTCTGTGCGCTAAGAAGAAGGCGCCATAGATCAAGACAGAAAACACGACTCCTATCCTTTCCTAAAAAATCATCCATTTGCTCGCGAATGGCTCCAATGTCGGGCTCGTCGTTATCACCACCAATCAAAAGCTCATATATAAACTCCACAGCTACATCATCGTCAGGTAGTTGCTCACCGAGAGTATCTGTCAACCATTGTTTGATGATAGGCATGCTAACTTTGGAAATGTTCACGGGTGTCTCAAAACATCGTTCCTCAGCCTTCCTCTGTTTCTTACGATTCTTTTGTTCCTCACCAGTTGTCAAATGGTTTTCAGTGATTTTCAGATCCGTGGTCATAGTTGCTTCGGCTTCCTTGTGCGAATGTTGGGATCTTTATGTTGGGGTCTTTACTGATTCTAATATGTTTGTCATGATACCGGGCCGTTGACATCTAAGCGATACCCCATCGCGCGCCGCGCGCTGCCTACCGCCGCAGTCCCCACGCACGCATAATGAAGGGTACTTTACCGGATACAATGCGGGAGGTGCAAGTGTGTGTTTCATGTGTTGATATCTGCATATGTTGTTATTCACGCCCGTGGAACTTTACAAAACAAAACGACGAACCCGCGCTTGACAGAAGAAAAGTAGTGGGTTTTTTTTAGAGTCCAAATTTTCCGTCATGTCTTCAACCTACGGCAAAAGTGTTTCCTGCACAATATTTCTGTGGCATTAAATTGGTTGCAAATTCGCTTTTACGTCCGTCACAACATATAAAAGGGCCTATGGCCACTCACCTTGCGACATTTTCTCATTCATCTTATTGATCCAGCTTTTTGATAACTTCTCAGTTTATAGGTAAGAAAAGGAAAATAACCGGTCATCTCCTTTGCGTGACTTAAACACACTGAACTTACATACATAAAGTTAACTAGTGAGGGAGTAGTTCCTCGAGGAATTTGCCACAAACGCAACGACACGAGTCTAGGAGCAATTGTTTGACTTCAAGGAAAAAAAAATAATAATAAGAATACCTAAGTTTTTTTCGAGACATCAATAGCTTGGAGTATTAATCTTTTTCATTCAATCATCGTCCATGCTGCTGCTTTTTGATTCAAGCTTAATCATCTTTAAGGCGCCGCCTAAATCAAGATTAAAGAATCCATGCACTCCTTCTACACTTGGAAAACTAGAAAAACTTACCCTGATGGCAGATTATACTAAAAGTATTGATATAGTTTGCACGCCTAATATTTGGGCACAAAAAGACGAATGTGCAATGTGGGGAATTGCCCAGAAAGGAGAACCCGCAATGGCTGAAGAGAACGAGGAAACGCCTTCGACAGAATCATTTCCGTCCTCAATCTCATTGGCTTCGTCAAAATCACAAAGCTTTTGGCCAGATGATGGTGAATATTTCGATCTGCCTGATTTAACCGCAAATAAAGCCACCTTCAAGAGATCTTTTTTCCGATCTAATGGTGAACGGTTCGATATTTGTGAAAGTGCACGGTTTTTCGTGATCAAATCATACAGTGTTCTAGATGTTCAGGCGTCCATGCGAAATGGGATCTGGGCGTCCACGGAACTTGGTAATAAGCGACTTGATAAAGCCTTTCGTGAAACAACTGGGGGCATTTACTTATTTTTTTCGGTTAATAGCTCGGCAAAATTTTGCGGGGTGGCAAGGATGCAAGACGCCATTGACTTCACCCTGGCAAGTGATATTTGGGTGGAGTCCAGTCGGTGGAAAGGAATCTTCCCCGTTGAGTGGCTTATCGTGAAGGAAATTCCCAATAGGCTTTTACGTCATTTGCGAGTTTGCCTGAATGAAAACAAACCGGTGGCAAACTCTAGAGATACACAAGAACTACCATTCGATATCGGTGTCGCCATGATGGGTATTTTTGACACTTATGTCGATTAAATTTCTTAACTCATGAAAATGCGAACCTCGGGGTGTGGGTGCGTCGGCTTTATTGCGTGGCCAGAGCACAGGTGCGCGGATCTTGGGAAATCATGCGATGCAGCGGTCTGGCCCCGCCCTGTACCACTTCGCTTAGTAGAGTCACCTTATCCGAAGCTTGCTCCACAATTCGGTTCACATTGCCATAATAAACGCATTCATTTATTTTTGATTAAAGAAGCACTATGTTTGCCAAGAAAACCTCAAAAAGAATGACCCAGTTATCATTGTCCTTAAGAAGGGCCCTGTCAAGCGCAGGCACGCCTGCCCCCAGAGCTAAAAGTGGCACAGTGAAACAGGAGGACGTGGAGTATGGGGCAATGTCCAAAGCACAAAAAGCTTTTCTTGACCGAGTCATTAGAGTTGACCAAGCTGGAGAATTGGGAGCAAACTATATCTACATGGGCCAGTACGCAGTCTTGTCAAACAAATATCCGCATTTAAAGCCCATCTTGAAGCATATGTGGGAACAAGAAGTTTACCATCACGATACGTTTAACCGTCTTCAGACCGAAAGAAGAGTCAGACCATCTTTACTTACCCCTTTTTGGAAGATCGGTGCAGTTGCCATGGGTGCTGGTACAGCTCTTATTAGTAAGGAGGCCGCAATGGCTTGCACAGTTGCTGTAGAGACTGTGATTGGTGGACATTACAACCAACAGCTTCGTGTCCTCATGAACCAATATAACATTGATGTTTTCGATAAAGAAACAGGCGACAAAGTGCTGCCTGAGAAGTTGACGGAGGCAGCCCGTACGTCGCCCGAGATTTCAACAATGAAAGATATGATAAGCACATTCAGAGATGATGAACTAGAGCATTTGGATACTGCGGTGGAAAATGATGCGAAAAAGGCCGTGCCATACATTTTGCTCACGGAAACCATCAAGTTGGTTTGCAGAGGTGCTATCTGGACAGCTGAAAGAGTGTAATGACCTGGGGTCATTAAAGTTTTAGATTGTTCATTTTATGAAGACAAATTTATGTCTTCGTACTACGTGAGTCCCGGGCTCTGCTTTCCAGATGTTAGAGGCTATCATATCCAAAAATGTTGGTATGAGAAAGCCGATATGAAGTTGAAGCGATGGTATTTTAATCTCTCAAAAGTGATTTTGTTTCTTTGGACAAGCACTAGAGTCCACATCTAGTGAACTGGGGAACGTATCCACTGATTACGGCGGTACTGCGGCCATGTACCTCTTTTCATGTATGCCCTGGTTCTCTCAAGAAGGAAGTGGAGAATAATAGAAGCGTTATTTTGAAACAGGTTGGTGCTTTCTTGAAAATTGTAAATAGCGAATAGTGCCAGATAGCGTTCAGGTTAGAATGTCAGTGTATTTGTTTCTGAAGCAGCTTATATATTCTTTGTGGTAGTATCTCGTTGGAATATTCTCTTCAGCAATACTGGCCTCGTACAAAAGTAACATTTGGCATGTCTTGGTTTCCTTATCTGGAGCACAGCTGAGAACCCTACATCTATCACGGCCGAAACAGAATGATAAAAGCTACAGAAAGTAACCGAATAGATCTCTATTAATGTGGAAAATAATACCGAGGAAATAAAAAATGATACCAGGAAATATATCAGGAAGAAACTTAGATGTCAACGTTACTCCATCTATCAGGAAACGAAAGGCCAAAAGAAAAAGACAAACAACCCTGATCCTTGCCATGGACTTACCAAATCAAGACCTTCCTTTTACACGACCGTGCTTATATCATCATTGAATAAGTTATGAGGATTCATCCCATTAGCTAATGTTAATCTGCTTGCGGAACTTAGGATAACGCGGTGTGCGGTTCTTTGCAACAAAATGACGGCCGAGTCGTTTTCGGCTACGTGGAAAGCCAAGTGCATTGTATCTGTTTGAAAACATCGTCTCCAAAACGAGATCCACTATATCATCAAGAACCATATCCGACTGGATAGCGAGCCTCACCTCAAACGCAAGGGTCTTATTCTTTAGACCCCGGAGAAAAAATTTCGACACGGTTCTCAGGTCAAGCAAGTCTGCACCCGACCGTTCAATCTTAGTGACTTCTTCGATGTATTTCTTTACGGTGGAAGTTTGTCTGGTGGAGGCCAATCGTTTATAGAGAGATGTCTGGCTATGGATGTGGATATACTTCGTGGTGAACCAATCAAGAAACGAAGAAAAGTCCGTGATTACGCCAGCTCTCACTTTTTGCGTATACACGTGGCTGGGGCCAGAGCCCAAATACGAAATATAGTACTCTAGCTTTTCCATATCGGACCGAATATCTGATCTACTTTCTGTGCTGCGGTCCATAGCCGCTAACCAAGATTTGGCCTTAGCTGGCCATTCGTCACGGTCGGCGATTTCCGCGTCAAACACGTGGTCGTAATCAAGATATTTCCCGTGTAATGGGGCCAACTCCGCTCGGGGAGAGGGGGATCGGGTAAAAGTGAGTGTTTCAGTGTACGAATCCATAATAAAGTGAAGATTTAGTGTGATGAGATTCGGGGCACAATATACGAAGGGTATGTTACTGTACCGGACGATGATGGGGGAAGATTTCAACTGTCCTCCGGGGCCAGGATTGGATGCAGGTTAGTTGGGTGTGGTGTACGGGTGTGAAGATAGCCCATCCAAAGACATGTGTAGGTAAACAGGCAAACACAGAATTGCTTCAGGATAAGACCTCTGCCGAACTGAGATCATCGTCTTAAACTAGTGGTTACTTGTGATATAGGTCCAAAGGAGTTGTCCTCACTAGCGCTTGATTCAACTGACTATCCAGCAAGGAAGTGACAACACTGTTCTCTGCTTCGCGACGCCTGATCAGATGCACATTGCACCCTACTTACGACTTTGACAAACCTGTTCCTTACACAAGACTATATTAGTAACAAGAATTTAACTCCCCAAAGCGCATATCCACAATAAAATAGAAGAACACTCCATGAATTAATTGGCGGGACACTTCCGAAATTCGCATGTAAATAAATCATTTACATCAGATGTTTTTACTGTCATGATTAATGATTGCAAAAAGCATTGGTTCGAGACAAATATCCTGCAGGTAGACGGTTTGTCGTGCCTTTACCGAGATATCAGAATATTTAACATGAGTATTATGCTCCCCAGAAATGACGGTTACGGCCAGACCACGAAGAGAACACTGTTTCCCGTCCGATCAACGTTAGTTAAACTTCGTAGGGCCGCACTGAGTAGTGTAGTGGGAGACCATATGCGAAATTGCGGTGCTGTAATCTTTTTAATTTTTCAAAGTCGTGTTTAGCCCAGTGGCTTTGTTTTCCTTGTACCTTCATTCAGTGCTGGCCCTTGCGGTGACGAGGTGTGGTGCGGAAATCCCACCTTACACAACTAGGGACGTACGTGCACACTATCGTCACCAGCATCCTTCACAATTTGATGTTTCTTCAAAAAAAAAAAATACACACTCTGGTGCTTTGTAAATGAAAAAGGAATGTTGTTTATCCAAACAAGTAATAGCTATAACTGTTGGTAATGTTCGAGAATTAGCTTCTTTTTAATATAATCACATTACATATATGAGATACTACAAGTTTACTCTTGATTATGGGTGCGAAATATTCATGCAAATAATCTCGCTTCTGGCACTTACGTAAATCCTGTAATTACATGAGCAGAGCAAAACTTATACCAAAAGCTTTGCGGTTTTAAATCATGCTTATAAAATTATCCCTTCCGCGGCATCTTACACAGCCTTCACTGAATCCAAATATTCGTAGGTAAACTGGAAATATCAATAACTTTGACAATATGAGAAGCCCTCAAGAACAATGTACAGCTATCATACTCTCCAGCCAACAGAAGACCGGGTTGACACCAAGGACGAAATTTTCATAGCAGCCTATTCACTTTTCACATAGAGAGATTATCTCGCCCACCAAGTATTTTTAGAGGGGTCTTGGGGTATTGATATGAATTTGATAGCCTATATTGTCAGGCATTCATGTATATAGAATATCTGTATTCGGGATATCGTTATTCGAGTTGTCTCATTCCAGAAAGTTGTACCATGCTGGTTCACATGGTGGCCACGTTCGTTCCGGAATATGAAACAGCGAACGAAAGCCTGTTTGATTTCAGATCTTTTGAAACCAGCAAAGTTTCATCCAATTTTTCCTGTTCAGTAAATTTAGCATTTGTATATCTTAAAGCTACGTTATTGTTCTGTTAATCAGGCTTGTCACCTTATTTACCTGATATATATTAGGTAGAGTACAGACCACCGTAAACAAAAGTTCGCACCCCTGTTCCAGCCATCCAAGTCTTCAAATAAACCTTATGCCACACAAATTTACTATAGTAACCAAATTTACTATGGTAACCATAAATTTGGTAATCTTTCACAACACTGAGTAATTTATAGGACTAAGACAGTTTTATGCAAGTCTCCATTGATGTTTGCATTCATCAGGCGTCCACATTGCTGAATGCTGGGGTACACATACCGTGAACCCCCGTGCACCTTAACGCGTATCTGGAATCACCCAAATCAAAATAAACTTCAATCATTGAAGACGCCAAACAACACGGTCTATTTGGGGATTTACATATTCCCCTTTCATAAAATCCATACCTCTTAAAACCAGCCCTTTTATCATGTCTCGACATTTCGTGTCCCGCTCAGGTGCTGGGTATCTGACGGTCCGAAATAACCTTATCACCAACGACGAGTTCCCCTTACTAGACTTCAAAGAACTTTCCCAGTGCTTACAGGAGTGTGATTTTGATGCAAGTGAAGAGCTTGTGTCGCGTCCGTCGAGCTCGTATTTACATCAATTGTTTGACCAGATTTTGGATACATTCATTGGGTTCTCTTCCGACTCGCGCGTGAGTACGAGTAAAAGTTTGCTCAAAAAGAGTAACCCCGCTCTCGTTCATGGTAGTGCCGGTGGTGCTGGTAATGGAAGTGGTGGCGATGCTCAGGATTTATCCACCGATGATACTGAAACCGATGATACCGCTGAAGCCGTGGGGACCGTAGTTTTTTTCCGCGCAGTAAACATGTTTCTAGAAAAATGTGGCATCCATGATTTCACCCTCATGGACTTGATGCGCCCCGATGCGCTCCGGACACAGCGAGTGCTCAGTGGAGTCATCAACTTTGCCCGGTTTAGAGAGGAACATTTGCGCGAATGTGAGCATTTGGCAAGAGATTCCGAGGACGCCGTTCTGGAGATCAGAAGCCTCGAGGACCAAAATGTAGACTTGGCCGATCGAATTGATAAGTTGTCGCAGAGACTACGAGAAGAACCCGTGGCAGCCGGTGAAGGGAATGGAGGCTCAGGAACCGTACAAAAATCTTCGCTTGCGCACCTCCATAAATACAACTCGAAGCTAGAACAAGAGCTCATAAAGCTTCAGAAATCCCAGGAAGTTTTCAAGAAAGAACACACGAGTTACAAGGAAACAAAAGCTCGACTCATTGAAAAACTTGAGGACCAACATTTCTTGCTTGGTGAGTCTGAACGCGAGCTCAACAAAGTCGAAGCGTATGCCACCGCTGACCCGGCCATTATAAAACAAGTGGTTGCAGACTTGAAAGTGCACTCGCAAAACTCCGAAGAACAACTCCGAGCTCTTGAAACGTCGGTGCGCAACAAAACAAGAACTCACCAATCCATCCAGATTGTAGAGGATGAGCTACGCAACCTCATTAAAATCGTCCAAGAAATCACAAATGACTTGAAGACGGTAGACAACGCCAAGGAAAACTTGGCTCGTCAAAAAGATGAGCTCTCCAGTAAGAATCAATCCTCTGATGAATTGTCTGTCCACCTCGAAAGGGCCAAGCGACAATTTCAAAAATCCGAAGAAAAAATCGCAAAGCTTCGTCAACAGGCTTTAGAGCGCGAGCAGAGTGCCAGCGAAAAGTTTCTGGCGCTTGAGCTCGAGTATGATCGGTTGACCAGAGATCGCGTTGCCAAGCAGGAGATGGTGGATAGAATAAGAAAGGAGAACAGTGAGATTGAAGCCCAGACACAGAAGATGAAGCTCGACTTCGAGTTTGAAACCCGCAATGCCGAATCTGCAGTTGCCAAGCTCAATGACCACATTCGCAAGTATTTGAATGATATTGACAAACATCTTTGAGTGTATTGATGTTTGTTGTTTGGGAGTTATATAATGAAATCTAATGGTAATGATTATGTTAATGCGTATTTAATGATTATGTAATGATTATAATGACGTTATTAATGCTGCTCCTGCTTAGTAGTGTGGGAGTTGAATACTTCCTCGTGCGTTTCTTCCAAAGAGGAATCCAGCTTTTTTGTTTCTTCTTCCTCATTAGTGGGGTCACTCTTCTTCTCGGAATGAGCAATCTGATCACCCTTGGGGATTCTCTTGTTTGTGGTAAAGGAAGCGGAAATCAAGGCAAAACAAGCAAATGCCAAGTCCAAGTAGATCACATCCTTCAAGGCTTTCATGAAGGCATCTAAAACAAGGTCACGTGCATGGCTTGGAAGTTGCCAGATGATTTTTGGAGACGAAAGCAACGCTTTTGCAGGGATTCTAGAAAGAACTGTGACTTCTGGATTGGCTTTGATGGTTTCCGAAATGTAGATTGCGCCTCTATTCAAAAGCATTAGCTGGGAAGCAACTACGCCAATTACTCCACCCATAGTTCTCATGAAGTTGACAAAAACAGTCACCAAAATCATCGAACCCGGAATATGGCCAGGAGCTTTGACTTGCGCGGAAAGAAGAGAACTCTGGAACTGGAGCCCAACGGAAACACCCGAAGGAATAAGAAGTCCTATTCTTGTGGAACTGCTGGTGTGTCTTCCCAAGAGTAAGAGGATTCCCACACCAATAGGAGCGAGAATTCCCGAGATCATCATGGGAATTTTGATGAAATAGGTGAACCGGATGAAAATTCCGTTAAACGCCGATGCCACGGAAACACTCACCACCAACGGAAGCAAGTCAATTCCGGATTGCCAAGCAGATGCATTGAATATGACCTGGAAGTAGATGGCAAGGTAATTGACCAAACTCAAGAAGAAGGCGAAGTTGAAGAAGGCCATGAACCCCGAGGCCAAGATTTGCGGCTGGGTGACAAAATCTTTTAGGATGAGCGGCTTTTTCAGGATGAAGAAGTTGTACCCGACAAACACCACCAAGATGACACCACTAATGGTGAAAAGACAAATGATGGCGGCGGAATTCCATGCGTACTCATTGCCACCAAACGTCATGGCAAGCAAAAGCAAAACCAAACCCGCGGCAATAAGGAGAGTTCCCAAATAATCGATTTTGGCCAACTTGGCCCGGATGTGGCCCAGCGGCCGCGGAGGGTGGAAGCATAAAAGCATGAGCGCAAGTGCAATGGCCCCCAAGGGGAGGTTGATGTAAAAACTCCAACGCCAGGTGACATGGGTGGCAAAAGCACCTCCCACAAAAGGCCCGCTCACCGAGGCCACCGAGAAAGTGATGCCGATCAAAGACATGGCCAAAGACCGCTTATTTATTGGCACCGCCTCCGATAGGATCACCACCACCATTGCCTGCACGGCACCGCCGCCAAGTCCCTGGATGACCCGGCCTCCAATAAGCATGTCGATGTTTTTTGCCAATGCACACACAAGCGAGCCTATTTCGAAAATAATGATGCCGATACATAAGGTGTACTTGCGGCCAAAGGCAATGGAGATTTTTCCGTACAGCGGCGCCAAACACGCCACCGGGAGCATGAACGCCGACGTCAACCAGCCCACCTTGGAAAACGACCCAAACTCATCACTCACCACCGTCAAGATGGTGGAAACGATGGTTTGGTCAAGGGCTACGATGAACATTGCAATCACCACACTAATAAGCACTAGTGAGAGTCGTGTGCCGTGAACATACTGGTCTGCGGCGGTGGTTCCGTCGCCAGCATCGCTCTGGATGAATTTTTTCGCCTGGGGCAGTTCAAGTGATTGTGGCGAAGTATTTTTGGGTGGTGAATCTAGTGGTGATGAAGTTGGTGAAGTTGGTATAATTTCTTTTGGTGGTGCACTTAATGTAGGTTCACCTGGAGAGGAAGTAGGTGCTTCAGCCGAAGCATCGTGGTTGTTTTTTGTAGGTAGAGAAGCAGACATGAAAGTAATTTAAGAAGATGTTTTGTTTTTGCCGTCTTTGCCTTTTTTGACGTTTTTTGACGTTTTTTGTTGTGTTTTTTTGTGTTTTTTTGTCTGATCAGTTCTGCCACAGGCTTGTTTGGTGATGCCCCGGTTCCTTATTTGCTTGCCATCACGATGTGGTGCATGCATTACGAGCGCTGCGAATTTTGCAACTTGCTGTTTTTCCGTGCGGGTGCATCGGAAATTGGGGTGTCTTCTCCGAAAGACCATTGTGAGGTGATTTTCTTTTCGAGTGGATTTAGGGTGTTACAAATTCTGAAGGGTTAAATCCAAGCGTTTTGTATATCGGGACATGATAAACTTTCTAGATTTGTTTTGATGGAGCATTTTCGGGGGACTGGCCGAATCTCGGTGAAGGCCTTGAGCACACGCACTCCCATGTGGGTTTGGTTAGAGGGCACTGTTCAGGTGAAAGTACAAATCATAGATTTGGCAGAAGAGAAAGAAATATTCTAAGATGCTGTGGATTTATTTCGCCATGAACAAAGAAACGTATTTTGGTGTTTACGGCGAGATCTCTGATTGTTGCTGGTCATGGTGGCCCATGTTCAGTAAAGGTGCGGTTATGACAACAAATATGACAAGTTTTGATATAGCTTTATTAGGAAACCAGAGAATGGGGAAAGTGTGGGAGTTGAAGACCGATTTAGCAAATTAGCTAAATATGTGAAAACGAAGATGCCGTTGGTGCAGTAAAATGTATATGCACCACACTGGTCGTGCGCACACAAGCAACCCATATATATATATATATAGAGTGGAATACTTCTTAGGATCCTAAGTATAGATCAGCTTCTCAGTAAAACATTGCCAGGTTAAGCCCATGATGATCACACTCATGTGTGACGCTTTGAATACAAGCTTTATAGTGAGGCATAAAGTTTCAGCGATCTTATTGGCATCTTTTTGATACCTTGGGTGAGAAATATCTGACACTATAAAGTCTAGAACTTTGAATTAGCAACTATTCACCATTTCTCTGTTCTTTTTCCGGAAATACTTTGGAATAGTTTTGTTGATTAACTTTCTAGTGCATTATGAACTAGCTGCTTTGGGGGTTTCGGCCAACACCACAGAGACCATCGTTTAAAGTTTCCTAAATACCATGCTATTATTACGTCTACTTAAAAAAAGAAAGAAAACACCCACACCCACACCCACAAAACTCTTTCCACGCTATTGAGCGGCCAAGGAAGACACTCAGATTCGGCTCAAATTCAATCTTTAATTGTCGTGGTACTGTGGAATATCCTAGCCTGATTGTCCCGAATACAACCTTTTAATGATGTTTCTCATTGAAGACGACTCACCACCTTGACATAATTTGGGGGTACTATGACTCTTCACTCAGTTATGTTTCGGTTTTTTAAAGAGTTTTCGTGGTGTGTATTTAAGTAAACAACGTGGGGCTTGTAGCTGTATGTGATGTCTGATAGTGACTTTTGGCCATAGTAGCTTCTTCTTTTAAAGCGTGTCTAGTCTTTCCACAATACATGTTTCCCTGTGACAGAAATACCTTAGCTGGGGCTTTCGAATTAGGTCACCAGTATACCTTTAAACTGCAAGACATAATGTGCAACTTTAAGAGACTCGGTACAATTTTTGAGAAAAACTTAGTTCCTATTCTTGCGGCCTGAACCTCAGGAATGCTCACTTGCTCGTGATAGTACCCCGGAACTCATATTTCAGATATTGCTATTCTTAAGAAAATAAAGATACATCTATATTGTGCTTATCACCAATATACAACTGAAAAACAAACTTTCGGATCAAAGTATGCAATAACACCAAACTGAAAATGAACCCTCGTTTTCATGAGCCATCGCTTTCATGAACCATCGTTTTCATGTTCCTGCAAAAGGACACGCACATAGTGAATGATTCGAAGTAAACAATAGCCTAACCCTTAGCTGCGAAGTTCAATCTAGACCGAATCCGATTTATGGAAAAACTTTCCGGGCCCCAACTTGCCGGAGGTGCATGGTGGTCGTATTGGTATTGCTTTAATATTTCCGTAATCATAACATATTCCGGAGCGCAAATCGCGGGGCCAGTCATGCGTTAATTAATTTTATTATTATCTTTTGTGTCTTTTCTTTTTTTTTTGTTTTTCACATTTGCTTTCCAAGGGATATTTTTATAATACGGCAGCAGTAGCCCGTAAAGTATGTGGAAGGTGGATATATATAAATACTGATAATTCTTGTGCAAATGCTGCATCACACAATTTCTCTGCAATAGATAGGCACACCTTATTCCAACAATGAAACACTCCTTAGATTCAATTACATCGTGCCACCTGGTACAAAGACACAATTCCAACGCCATAACACCTCCTGTTCTAACGCCCAAATCCATCAAAAAGTATCTCAGTACAAGATTCTCGTCGCTTTTCGTGTCAAAAGAAGAACGTGCTCAGTACACATGGGGCCAAGTTTTCAACCCTTTTGGGGATTTGAAACACATGACTTTACGCAACTGGAACTTTTTCTTGATGGGTTTTGCCGCCTGGACTTGCGATTCCATGGACTACGTGGCGGTGAATTTAAACACCAGCAATCTAGCTACTTCGCTTGATGTAAGTATCAAAGACATAACCTGGGGCATTACATTGGTGCTAATGTTTAGGCCTGTGGGTGCGTTGATTTTTGGGTACTGGGGAGACCGGTTTGGGCGCAAATGGCCCTATGTGATCAACCTCTGCTGTTTGGTGGCATTGCTTATCGGTACTGGGTTCATCCAAACTTACCAGCAGTTCTTGGTTCTTCGTTCACTCTTCGGGATTGCCATGGGCGGGGTTTTTGGTTTCTCGCTAGCCACTGCTTTGGAAGACTCGCCAATTCAGTGCCGTGGTATTTTGTCGGGCATTTTTCAACAAGGTTATTCGGTTGGGTACATTGCAGTTGTTCTCTTGAACAGAGCCCTTACTTATAACTCACCCCATGGATGGAGGGCCTTGTTCTGGTTTGTTGCGTGTCCTCCAGTGCTTTTGATTGTGTGGAGACTTTGGCTTCCTGAAACAGAGACTTACCGGAGGCAAAGAGCCGACGCTCAAACTGAAAAAGCGCTTAACGCCCACCTCAAGTGGTACCAGTTAAGTTGTAGAACCAGAAGTGTTTTCCGGACATACTGGCTCACGGTAGTGTACTGTGTGTTTTTAATGTCCGGTTTTACGTTCATGTCGCATGGCTCTCAAGACTTGTACCCAACGCTTCTTGAAAAACAGCTCGGGTTTAGTGCGAACCAGTTGATGGAAACTAACTGTGTTGCCTACTTGGGGGCAATAGTGGGTGGGATAGTCTGCGGGCATTCGTCGACTTTCATAGGCAGACGTTTGACTGTGATTTTGGCGGTAGTTTTGGGTGCCGCAATGATTTACCCTTGGGCGTACCTAAGGGGCCCAGCCATCAATGCAGGTGCCTTTTTCATGCAAGCGGGTGTCCAGGGAGCATGGGGAGTAATTCCTATCCACTTATCTGAGCTTTCGCCACCAGCGTACCGGTCTTTGGTGGTGGGGTTATCCTACCAACTAGGTAACTTGGTTTCTTCAGCCTCTGCCACCATAGAGTCAACAGCCGGGGAGCATTTCCCGGTCATAACTGCTACGGGCGAGCCGGGATACGACTACTCTAAGGTGATGAGTATTTTCATTGGTTGTGTGTTTGGGTACGTGATGTTTATAACGTTTGTTGGGCCTGAAAATAGAGGTGGCGACTTTGAAGTTAGTCGGGACACGGTTTTGGGGGAAGAAGTGGGTGGAAAAGAGGAAGAGAGTGACTTGGTCAAAACGGAGGAGATTATTGTGCAGAAAGTATGATACTGGCGACTTTGGTACAAATAAAGGTACTGTTTAATATGAAATCCTTCGCTGGCGGGTATACGTGCTATTCATAGGGTGGTTTTCGTTTTTTATATTTTTGAACCGTAAAGATGATTACACCCATCTACTAGAGACTAATAGGTTTATTGGTGCGGATATTATTCAACACATATATTACCACGTGGAGATGGTCCCCGGTTTTGGCGTTCTCTGTGGCATTCTACAAATTTCTTCGAGTAATTTGTGAACCCCGTTAGTCGAATAAATTAGACTGGATGCAAGATAAGGATGTCTTGCATGGTCTTCTCTCCCCGGTTTATAGTTAAGAAAGTTTTGAGTAAAGACATAGCCTTGCAGCACCCATAGCGATTCCCTGACTTAATTTCTTACTCATTAGTCATCCAATGAGAAAGTTGTGGTAGGCTTTTATCAGGGAACCAATTAAAGTTAAAGTATTTCAAAAGTTTTTCTCGATCAGTGGCCACTCACAACTCAGCACGGGAACGCAGGGGTTCTGAGGGAAACAAAAAGGCTTCAGAGGGAAACAAAATGAGTTCATGTGAGATTTGGGTTACAACGTGGATCCGACTAAACTATACGAGGATAATCAGGCTTTTATTTCTTGTTGCCAGAGAAAATCGATGTCACACGTTCGTAAGATGGTGGACATTATAATGAAGATAATAAGGGAGAGGCTATCACGGAAATATTACCTGTTGGAGTACGTCAACTCATTGTTAAATGTCGCGGATATGTTTACGAAAGCACTACCTGCAGTGATGTTCAAAAATATGGCAGATTGTGTTGGAATGGTATGACAACAATTAGTTAGATGCGTTTCGCTTTTTACAGGATGCCGATAGTTTAGAGGTGGTTCCGCCTGATTATATAAGCGTACGTCCATCTGTGTATCTAATCCTATGTAAAAGTTCACTTAAAGGTTTTAGGTTAAAAAAGAAAAAGGAAAGCCCAAGTGATAGTCGCATCGTGATATATTTTCAAGATGGACGTCGAGTCGTGTGTGTACCAAGGTTATGGTTTTCACTGCTAAAACCCTCACCCTGCCAACACCCTTTTCTCGAGGTCCAACTTTCTAGGGATTTCACTTTTTTGGTTCTCCCTTATTTCTTTCCATGATTCAAAACGTATGCCACCCACCCGGTGAGGTTCACTTGGCCATAGTTTTTCAACCCTCTTGTTGTAGGTATCCAACCACATACCAATGGGAATGTGGATGGTAATCCGCACGACCTTTCCCGCCGAGTGCTATTCCTCGGAACGTAGAACACGGAATGTAGTCGAACAGTAAGCTAGTTTAGGTTTAAGGGCCCTACTCATACACCCGAATAACCCGCTCAAATAGCTCATCTCATTCGCTTAATCACATAAGTTCAATGATTTTGACCATTTTTTGGGCTTTATATTTTGAATATATAAACCATGTTCTTCAATGTTGATAGCTGTTGTGTTTCCCCGTAATTCCTCAAGTCACATTACATTTTTACAATTAAAAAAAATAAAGAAATAAAAAAAAGAAAACAAAAAACATAACTTAAAAATTTCCAGCTGTTTGTGGCTTTGAGTATGAAGAAAATAAAGCCCCACCAATGAAAAAGCTTCTAAATTCTTATCAGGAGTTTTGCTTCAACAACCTTTTGGGAAATTCTTGCATGGTTCGGCATACTGGTGACAGTCCTGCAAACAAACAACCAAAAAGTGGTGTCCCATTATTGAGTTATTTCCTCGGATGATTCCCCAGGACTTGATTTCTGGGGTAATCGAATGTTCAAAGCTCCCGGGTAAACATCCATCACACTTTTTAAGCAGCATAACCGGAAATTTCTGCTCTTCGAGGGCGGGCTGAATACTTAGTCCCAATATTCCTCATGCTCAGTTCCCATCTCTGATAGCTTACTTTTCCGCGGAACAACTGAGGAATGTTAGTCATTTCGCACGTCTAAACTTTTGATGATTTTGATTCGTCATGTCATTTTCCAATGTTTGCTTATCGCAGGATTTGTCTTGCGCCGTAGATCGGAGTTAAATCTCCGAAGACACAGCCGCATATTCTTACCCATTGATTCAGCCGATGACGACAAGTCAGATGCTCAAATCAAATCACTAAGGGAAATCAAATCACTAAGGGAAAATTTCTCACGAGAACACCCGGGATGGGAACGGTTTTGTCCGATTTGGGGAAGAATTACGATACAAAACTTACTTTTAGACTATTTCCTGGGGCAATTCAGGGAGGAGTACTTGGGTAGGCTTGACTCATGTGACCTAGTGTCACCTGACTGTAATGACGTGACGTATACGTGCGCCGTCAAATACGCATGCATAGCAAATGAGTAAACCCACAAGAATGGTGGAAGGAATACACCATCATCCAGAGGATACGACTCTACATCTAACGTAGATAGTGTAGTACAGTACACGTCTAGTGGTATCAGAGTAAGGCATCCCCATACTCTGCTTATCCCTTGAAAGAGGATTACTCCCTTTCATCTGCCGCTTGAGTCAAGCCGTCGCGGAAGGTTACATTTACGCACACAGGACATGTTGAAGCGAAGTCATATGCAACCATGGGAAAATATCTTGCACATAACCCGTTTTACAACTGTAAACCCATGACTCAGACTGCATACAGCATGACTCAGTGGCGTTCTTTGGGGTAGCATGCATATAACTTCGGAGTTTTTATTGGGACAAGCCCGAATATAGCTTCGGCGTTTTTATTGGGAGAAGCCCGAATATTGGTGGGCCTCGTGTTTGAGTTGGGGCCAATATAAATAGGCATGGGGATTTCCCGATGTGTTTCTCTTCTTTCCCTTTTCTTTTTTTTTACTTTTCATTATTGACTTTTCTTACGCACCACAAAAATCACAAATTTTGTTTTAAGAATGTCGCGTTCTTCAACATCTTCCGTGGACTCGGAGTATCTCCGGAACCATAATAAGAATGCATCCCAGCCTCCTTCGTTTTCGTCAAGGTCCATCAAAAAGTACTTCTCCACCAGAATCACAACGCTTTTTGTCTCCAAGGAAGAGAGGGCCCAGTATACGTGGGGCGAGATGCTCAACCCTTTTTGCGAATTGAAGCACATGTCGTGGAGAAACTGGAACTTTTTTCTCATGGGTTTTGCCGCCTGGACTTGTGACTCCATGGACTACGTGGCAGTGAATGTAAACACCAAACATCTAGCCACTTCGCTTGATGTAAGTATCAAGGACATAACCTGGGGCATTACATTGGTGCTTATGTTTAGGCCTGTGGGTGCATTGATTTTTGGGTACTGGGGAGATCGGTTTGGGCGGAAATGGCCCTATGTGATCAACCTCTGCTGTTTGGTGGTGTTGCTTATCGGCACTGGCTTCATCCAAACTTACCACCAGTTTTTGGTTCTTCGTTCACTCTTCGGGATTGCCATGGGCGGGGTATTTGGATTTTCGCTAGCTACTGCTTTGGAAGACTCGCCAGTTCAGTGCCGTGGTATTTTGTCGGGCATTTTTCAACAAGGTTATTCGGTTGGGTACATTCTAGTTGTTCTCTTGAATAGAGCCATTACTTATAACTCACCCCATGGATGGAGGGCCTTGTTCTGGTTTGTTGCGTGTCCTCCAGTGCTTTTGATTGTGTGGAGACTTTGGCTTCCTGAAACAGAGACTTACCGGAGGCAAAGAGCCGACGCTCAAACTGAAAGAGCGCTTAACGCTCACCTCAAATGGTACCAGTTAAGTTGCAGAACCAGAAGTGTTTTCCGGACATACTGGCTCACGGCAGTGTACTGTGTGTTTTTAATGTCCGGGTTTACGTTCATGTCGCATGGCTCTCAAGACTTGTACCCAACGCTTCTTGAAAAACAGCTCGGGTTTAGTGCGAACCAGTTGATGGAAACTAACTGTGTTGCCTACTTGGGGGCAATAGTAGGTGGGATAGTCTGCGGGCATTCGTCGACTTTCATAGGCAGACGTTTGACTGTGATTTTGGCGGCAATTTTGGGAGCCGCAATGATTTACCCTTGGGCGTACCTAAGGGGCCCAGCCATCAATGCAGGTGCTTTTTTCATGCAAGCGGGTGTCCAGGGAGCATGGGGAGTGATTCCTATCCACTTGTCTGAGCTTTCGCCACCGGCTTACCGGTCTTTGGTGGTGGGGTTATCCTACCAACTAGGTAACTTGGTTTCCTCAGCCTCTGCCACCATAGAGTCAACAGCCGGGGAGCATTTCCCGGTCATTACTGCTACGGGTGAGCCGGGCTACGACTACTCCAAGGTGATGAGTATCTTCATTGGTTGTGTGTTTGGGTACGTGATGTTTATAACTTTTGTTGGGCCTGAAAATAGAGGTGGCGACTTTGAAGTTAGCGGGGACACGGTTTTGGGGGAAGAAGAGAGTGGAAAGGAGGAAGAGACTGATTTGGTCAAAACGGAGGAGATTGTTGTGCAGAAAGTATGATACTGGCGACTTTGTTACAAATAAAGGTACTGTTGAATATGAAACGCTTCGCTGGTGGGTATACGTGCTAGTCATAAACTGGTTGGTTTATGGGTGCGGATATTATTCAACAAATATATTACCACATGGAGATGGCCCCGGTTTTGGCGGTCTTTGTGGCCTTCTACAGATTTCCTCGGGTGCTTTCTGAACCCCATTAGTCGAATGAATGAGATTGAATCGAACATAAGGATTGCTTTTATGGTTCTCTTTGCCCGGTTTATAGTTAAGAAAGTTTTGAGTAAAGACATAGCCCTTGCAACTGATCAGTTATCCAATGAGAAAGCTCAAGCGGGCTTTTATCAGGAAACCAACTAAAGTTGAAATATTCTAAATGTTTCCCTCCATCAGAGGCCACTCGTAACTCAACTTATGATGAGTTGGTTAAGCAAAAGTTCAACTCTGGTCTATGTTTTCGGGTTTACTCGCACGTTCACTACTCCCAAGCATCACGCCAGTGTAATAGATGTGCCCATATTTTTACAGTAATCCACAGAGGCCCTTCTTTCGAGGTCCAAATTTCTGGGGGGTTTCACTTTTTTAGTTCTTCCTATTTCTTTCCATGATTGAAAACGTATGCCACCCACCTGGCGAGGTTCACTTGGCTAGGGTGTATACTGGCCTTTCAAAGTTGAAACAAAGCCACGAAATAAACTTTTTCCCGAGAGGGTAATTGACACCCAAAACTTTTTTAACCCTCTTATGGTAGGCATCCAACCACATTCAAAGATTTTGACCATTTTTTGGGTTTTATATTTCGAATATTTAAACCATATTCTTGAATGTGGAAGGTTGTTGAGTTTCCCCGCTATTGCTCAAGTCAGATTACACTTTTACAATTGAAAGAAAAGAAAAGAAAAAAAAAAAAAAGAGACAAAAAAAAAGAGACAAAAAAAAAAGAAAACAGCATAACTCAAAAATTTCCAGCTCTTTGCTGCTTTGAACATGAAGAGAGAAATAACCCCACCAATTAAAAAGCTTCTAAATTCTTACCACGAGTTTTCCTTCAACAACCTTTTGGGAAATTCTTGCATGGTTCGGCATACTGGCGACAGTCCTGCAAGCAAACAACCAAAAAAGTGGTGTCCCATTATAGAGGTGTTTCCTCGGATGATTCCCCGGGACTTGAGTTTGGTGTGCCCAAATATTTTTTGATATCTGGGGTAATCTAATACTCAAAACTCCCGGGTAAACACCCACCACATTTTTTAAGCAGCATACCCGGAGATTTCTGTTCTTCGAGGGCGGGGTGAATACTTCGGGATTACAATATTCCTCATGCTCATTTTCCATCCGACAGCTTACTTTTCCGCGGAACGACCGAGGAATGTTAGTCATTTCGCACGTCTAATCTTTGATGATTTTGATTCGTCATGTCATTTTCCAATGTTTGCTTATCGCAAGATTTGTCTTGCATCGTAGATCGGAGTTAAATCTCCGAAGGCACACCCGCATATTCTTGCCCATTGATTTAGCCGATGACGATAAGTCAGGTATTCAAATCAAATCACTAAGGGAAGTCAAAGCACTAAGTGAAAGTTTCTCACGACAACACCCGGGATGCGAAGGGGGTTGTCCGATGTGGGGAAGAATTACGATACAAAACTTACCTTTAGACTATTTCCTGGGGCAATTCAGGGAGGGGTACTTGGGTAGGTTTGAGTCAAGCCGTCGCGGAAGGTTACATTTACGCACACACAGGACCTGTCGAAGTGGAGTCTATGCAACCACGGGAACATATCTTGCACATAACCCGTTTTACAACTGTAAACCCATGACTCAGACTGCACACAGAATGACTCAATCGCGTTTCTTGGGGTAGCGTGCATATAACGTCGGAGTTTTTCTTGCGAGAAACCCGAATATTGGTGGGCCTGGTGTTTGAGTTGGGGCCAATATAAATAGGCATGGGGATTTCCAGATGTATCTCTCTTCTTTCTCTTTTTTATTTCCAGTTTTCATTATTGACTTTTCTTATTCACCACAAAAACCGCAAATTTTGCTTTACAAATGTCGCGTTCTTTAACGTCTTCCGTGCACTCGGAGTATCTCCGGAACCATAATAAGAATGCATCCCAGCCTCCTTCGTTGTCTTCAAGGTCCATCAGAAAGTATTTCTCCACCAGATTCACAACGCTTTTTGTCACCAAGGAAGAGAGGGCCCAGTACACGTGGGGCGAGATGCTCAACCCTTTTGGCGAATTGAAGCACATGTCATGGAAAAACTGGAACTTTTTTCTCATGGGTTTTGCAGCTTGGACATGGGACTCGGTGGACTTCTTTGCTGTGTCTTTAAATGCTAGTCACATGGCCAAAACGTTTGGAAAAAGTGTCAAGGATATTACGTGGGGTATCACTTTGGTGCTCATGTTAAGATCAGTGGGCGCGTTGCTTTTTGGCTACTGGGGTGACCGTTACGGCCGGAAATGGCCCTATGTGGTCAACTTGAGTTTATTGGTGGTGTTGCAGATTGGAACAGGGTTTGTCCAGACATATGAACAGTTTCTAGGGGTGAGGGCCATTTTTGGTATTGCCATGGGCGGAGTATATGGGTTCTCTTTGGCCACCTCGTTGGATGATTCACCGGTGGCATGCCGGGGTGTATTATCGGGAATATTCCAGGAAGGTTATGCGTTTGGGTATCTTTTGGCAGTAGTTTTCAATAGAGCCATCACCGACAACTCGCCTCACGGGTGGAGGGCGTTGTTTTGGTTCGCTGCGTGCCCCCCAGTACTCTTCATTGTATGGAGATTGTGTCTCCCAGAAACCGACACGTACCGTCGTCAACGGGCGGATGCAGACGCGAAACGAGAGCTCAATTCACATCTCAAATGGTACGAGCTCACTAGCGATACCAAACGGGTGTTTAAAACGTACTGGCTCACCATGATCTACTGTGTTTTGTTGATGGCTGGCTTCAACTTCATGTCACACGGATCCCAGGACTTGTACCCCACGCTTCTTTCCAAACAACTTGAATTTGGCAAAGATCGTTCCACCGTGACCAATGCCGTGGCTAATTTGGGTGCTATTTTTGGTGGTACGGTATGTGGGCATGCGTCCACGTTCATTGGCCGGAGATTGACCATTATGTGTGCAGTGATTTTGGGAGCTGCCATGATTTATCCTTGGGCATACTTGAGAAGCTCTGCAATCAACGCTGGTGCTTTCTTCATGCAAGCAGGTGTCCAGGGAGCATGGGGAGTGGTTCCTATTTTCCTTTCGGAGCTTTCTCCTCCTGCCTACAGAGCATTGGTGGTGGGATTATCTTACCAGCTAGGAAATTTGGTATCTTCGGCTTCTTCGACCATCGAGTCGACCATTGGTGAGAGATTCCCCATTGTCACCAAATCTGGCGAGAAGGCATACGACTATTCGAAGGTGATGAGTATTTTCATTGCCTGTGTGTTTGGCTATGTGTTGATCATGACATTTTTAGGGCCTGAAAACAGAGGTGCAGATTTTGATGTTGATAGAGATACCATTTACGAGGAGGATATTGGCGAAAATGACGAGGAGGGTGAAGGTGACTCAATAAAGGAGGACGTGGTGCATGTGGCGAAGGTATGAAGTGTATGAGAAGGGGAGAACATTATTCATGTGTAATAGGAGGAAATTGAATTTAGAGCAGTAGAAATCATTGTCGTTTATGACTTCTCTGACCATCGGGGTTGCTTTGGTTAGATACAGCTGATCTGACATATGAAATGGTATTATATCTTTGCCTTTTATCAATGATTCCTTTTCTTATTTTTGCATGTTGTTCAAATTAAGGGACTTTCTTGTATGATGCAAATTAGAAGGAATACTTTACACTGAATAACTCCATCTAGATAAGGTTAACACCCTCTTTAGATTGGCTTGCTTTTGGTGTTTTCAAGATTATACCACGCCAACTTGAAGTCAAAAGAAAGGGAATTAACGGATGCGTAAGATCAAACTTTTCTTTCTTAAATGTCCTTTATTATAGCATTATGTATTATGAGATTCCCAAAATGAAAAGAATGATTAGTGGGGTTGTTGCCTGGTCGTCAAGACACAGATGTGGATGTATATCAAAGCATTCACTTTAATATTCTTCAAAGTATTTTATGTTTTTGTTTGGATCAGCCAGTTTGACGGACTGTAAAGGCTTTTCAGCATCGTCAATTAGACCCGCAAGCTTATTTTGGTGGTCTTCCCAAAAAGTCAAGGAGGTCAAGCTCGTCATCATCATCTGGGTCAGTGTTTTTCACACATTTTCCCTGCGTCATCACCTTTGGAATTCTCTTCACGTATGAAGCATCCTCAGGAATAGGGTCATGTCCTTCAAATACCGACAAGCGCCGAGATTTAGCTGACTTATTTGAGATAGTTGTCACACTAGGCCGCCGGTCTCCGCCAGCCATATTACTTGAATTTGGCGAGGGTTTTCCACTTTCCTCGCTGAAGCTGAGTTTGTATCCGTCGAATTTATGCCAGTTATCATTGGTGAAGTCGCCACCGTCCAACAAATTGGAGAAATCGTGTTTGGCCTGCAAATTGTCGATTTCTGCCACGGAGTTTCCCAGTGGTCCTTGCCCCTCTGCTTTCTTGGCTGCAACTTTTGCGGCCTTTCTTTTCTTCTTCAAGTGCTTCGCTTGAAACTTAGCAATATTTTCGTCGGTGGGGAGCTTCATCAACGGAAACAGACACTTTGACATGAATCGTCTCCATTTGGGATACTCATCTAAGTCGACATGCATGCTAAGCGCCAACGAAGCTTTGGTGGTTTTTGGAGACGTGGTGATTGGCTGGCCCTCTCCAGGACCTATGCCCAGAGTTAGTATTAAATCAAGCTTACCCGCATTCTCCTTTTCGAAGTTTTTCATGATGGTATGCTTCCATGGTCTTTCACGGTAGAAAAACACTAGCGAGTCAACAAAGCCAATCATGGGCTGAATGATGGCACCTAAGTAATTAAGCCAAACTATTGGACCGTATTTTTCCTCGTACAGGATTTGAGTACAATGTAAAATGAAGGGAAAAACCCACACTGACACGTATGCAATGGGGTATATGAAGATGGCCTTCATTTGTTTTTCAATAGCTTTTTGTCGCTTTTGGAAATTTTCTAGATTGGCGGCTTGGAAGTCCGCATTGCCCAAAGTATTTTCCAAGTCACGAGGCCCGCCCGGTGAACCAGGTGACTCTGGTTTTCTTTCATCACCCGAGGATTCAGGATTTGATTTTGAGGCCGTTGAATCTGAGTCAGCATCGCATCCCGATGTTTTTGAGTCGGTTGAAAGATACTTTGGAAAGAAAAATGCCCGCACATCTCTAAGGAAAAAGGTAAAAGCAGAAAAGAATGATGGCTTCGAGTGGTCGTCCGCACTCAGGGTGGTATTAAGTTTTTGGCGGTGCAACTTGGAAAAAGCACCACCCAATAACCTGAACTCCCGCAAAACGTGGATGTAAATCAGCGCATAGACGGTAAAAATGATCACGACAATCACATAACGGGGCAACCAGCTGAACGCAGCCCTATACCAGTAGGGCTTTTGTGGCAAGTAGCACCAGGTGATGAAAGATTGATAGCCGTGGCCTATATAAGGGAAACTAGCCAAGGCCAATGGAATAAAGATGGAAAGGCCATACACGTAGTATCTGAATTTATAAAGGCCGCCTTCCACGTTATTTGTACGTTTGTCCTTCACATTAAGACTTGGTTTGAAAATGAGCAAGAAAATATGGATGGCAAACGCTAATATTAAAAAGTCGGCGCCTTCTGTTGCTGTGGCAGTGAAAAAGCCCATAACTTGGCAGAACTGGTTACTTGTATAGGAGGAAGTGATTAGCATGACTCTCGCAGGATAAATAAGGAGAACGATTGCCTTCAATAAGTCATAATAGATCAAGAATGCAATCAATTGGTGGCGGAAAACCAACCTTTTTGGGTCGATCGCCTGAAACATGTAGATGGCCACAAGGCAAAAAATTATTGATACAAATGATGACGCCACCGCCACCGCCTTGAGCGTGAAGTTCTGCTTGTCGGTGAACGTCATCAGCTGGTCACTCACCGTCCGTTCTGCGAATTTCTGTAGTAGCGAGCTTGGTGATGTATCCATCTGCGGAAAAGGTAACCACATATCTTTGGGTCAAGGAAATTTTGGTTTGCGGTTTGGCCTGTTTTAGAGGCGGACTTCGACTCGTTTAATTTTGTTTTGTTTTGTTCAATATTATTATAGGGGAAATGAACTTGTATTCTGTCAGCTCTTCAGTATCGCAGACTTTTCGACAACATAAGTCTTGCTGTAGTGGTTCCTGAAGATGGGATAAGGAAAAGGGTTGGTCACGAGAGTCCAAGAAAAAGATAAGCTCGGCCAATGTGAAAAAGTATGGCGAAAACGGCAGCGGGTAAATTGGGAGCCACTTACTGGAGTGGATGAGCAAAGGGGCGGTTCTCACTTACAGCGAAGGATGATGCGTGGACGAATGAAGAAGGCACGGGAGGCGTGGGAAAAAAGAGTGCGGTTAATTTTTTTTTTTTGACCCTTAATTACGTGATCCTTTGGGGCTCGTTTTTTTTTGGTATCTCTTCTAGATATGTTCCTTTTCTATCTTACGAGTGGGTTTGAGGTGTACTCAGGTACTTAAAATCCAGTAGATTGCCAGGAACAAACGGAAAAAGCGAAATGAACGGAACTGTGGCGGAACTGGCAAAACTGGCAAAATTGGCGGAATTTTTCAGGGTGGTCCAGATTCTTGATTTTTTTTTTCGGGGGTTCTCAATTTTCCATTCTGAGATCCCATATAACGGAACCGGCCAAGCGTGAACGAAAAAAAAAAATGTCTTCTCGAATACTGTATGGCAATGATTGGTAATGTGAAGACGCGTGCACCGCTGGGGCGCAAAAACGGGCGACGTTCCGTATCGGTTTCTTTTCATGTTTTTGCAACATGCCACAGAGGGTGTGTTAGTGTTAGTGTTTGTGGCTTGAATCGGGTCACGCTTTAGCGGGGTAAACAAGGAATATAAATAGGAAGGATCCCGCCCCCAGTTACCACCGTTGATTTTTTTCTTTGCGGCACTTTTGTGGGTGTATGTTTCGCATGTGAAGTTGACTCTCGCTTTGAGTTACTCTTTTCCCGTTGCGTTTGACGCCGTTCAGTGCGCGGAGCTGTCAGCGCTCAAACCAAATCGGAACTGTACTTGCTCCAGGCAAGGAGGCTATGCGGCTTGTGCCGGGGCATAACTTACAGTGCGAGCAATTGCCGAAAGCGTTCAACATGACTCTAACTTCAGAACTCGCCATGGTTCCACACATGTGCTTCTTTTGTTTTTCTTTTATGTTTTTGTTTTCCCTTTTTAAAGTTTTCGGACTTTTCAATCGCAGGATATTTTCCAGGTTTTATCAGGGACGTTCTGGGTTTGGACAATGAAATGTACCGAGAAAAGGTAAAATTGTAATCATACAGATGGCTCTCCTGGAGCCTCAGGGCGATCCCAGGTCCTTCACATGCGCAGAACCAATGGAGTCGGGCTATGCCTTTTTTTGTTTTTGTTTCCATGAGGTTTCTGTTTTCAGAGCACTCGTTGGAACAGAACCTGAGATTATTATTAGCTTGGACTTTTCTAAGCTTTTGATTTACACTATGGGTCATAGCTTTCTCACCTATGTCTACTGCCCATTACTGTTGTCTGCGAGCCTAATCCTGGACGCAACTTCATAAAATGTTGGCCGCTTAAAGTAAAAGAATTAGATATATTTCTACGTGCCACTCGCTCAATGATTTGAGACCACGAAACGCAAGTGCTTTTATTGTTATGCTTAAGTCTACTGCAAAGGCTCCGGCTTGAGTCATTAAAAAGGTCAGGCTTGAGAGGTCTTTGACAAGAAGCCAGTACAGACCCTACAGGCCCTGAACGCATTCGATGCTTGTGGACTCTATTATAAAGTTTCATGAATACATGTCAATCTAAAGATTCAAGTTATTCAGACACCAGAGGAAGTTTTGAAACCTGAGAATTGGAGCTTGCCCAAAATCACCTTCATTTCATTTCGCTGCCGAAAAGAACAACACACACCAGCTCAAGGAAACTTCTTTTGATTTGGCCGTCCCCATTGAGTTTATTATTGGCAGCCAATTGTGCATAGTACGTCTCTTCGTGCTGCTCCACCTCCCTCAAACCCGTGACTAAGTCGACTTCCTCTGGAGATTTCCACTTAGACCGGAAGGCGATTTTGTAGAAAAAGAAAATCGCAATATTCACGAAGATCATCAAGTACGAGAAGAGAAATGATGACACACTCCATTGTCCGGGAAGAAATGTCTCGTAGGTTCCCACAAAGATCATGATGAATGTTAGCAGCCCGCCAATAATTGCGAGCCATGGTTGATACCAACCCACAAAGGGTAGCGTCAGCCGATCGATTCTCTGTGCTTTGAGTGCCCTATAGAAGAAAACATAAACAAAGCACAAGATGGTGAAGTTAATTAACTGGCACGATGTGATAAGATTGATTATCCAGTCAAGCACGACTGCCGAACCTTCGCCCAATTGCAAAAAAGATATGAGCGACCAACACAATGAAATCACCACGCAGTACATTGGGATGCCCGTTTGAGTTGTTGCCGTGAGAAATTTGGGCGCATACCCGTCGAGGGCAAACCCATATAAGGTTCGGGATGAACAATAGGTGTACGAGTTTCCCGCGGAAAAAGCTGCCGTCACCAAGAGAATATTGACAATATCGGGCAAAACCTTGATGCCCATGTTTTGCATGGCAATGACGTAGGGCGAGCCTCCTGCTCCTGGGACAGTAGTGCCCAAGGTTTTCAAAAGGAGAGGATCATTATATGGAACGAGAATCCCAACACAAAGCGCTCCGCCAAGAAAGAACAAACTCAAGCGGATAAAAACCTGTTTATATGCGGAAGGAAGAGTCTTGCGTGGGTTGATGGTTTCGCTAGCAACCAACGAGATATATTCGGGTCCAGCAAAGGTAAAAGTCGCCCGAATGAGACATGAAAGAAAGCCCTGGAACCTGCCAAGATCCCCATCATGATAGGCCGTAAACATTGGACCCGGGTCTTTCCAGTACCGGAAGCCAAAGGCATCATGTTGCGGGTTCCCTCCGACCATGGTGATGAAAGTGAAAATGATAAGGCCCGAGGCCAAAATAACCTTCCCTAAACTAAGCCAGAACTCCACCTCACCATAGATGGCCACGCCAAAAATGTTGATGAAAAAGTATAACACTACTTGCACAGCCAATGGAATAGCCGCAGAATAGTCGTCTCTCCAAAAGTGTACGATGGAGTTCACCGTGACCACCTCAAACGGGATTTGTGCGCAGCACAAGAACCAGAAGTTCCATGCGGTCATCACCTCCAACGCATTATCACAACACCGGCCTGCCAAACGCACAAACGGCGAGGTTATGGGCAAATATGTCACCATTTCTGCCGTGGAGACCGTGATGAGAAGAATGGGAATTGACCATACAGCAAACCCCAAAAGTAGATTGAGTGGGCCATACTGTAGGCCCTTTCCGATAGCAACAAACAACGCAGAACCAATGGTGGCACCGATACCCAAAAGCTGGACATGTCTGCCTCTTAGGCTGCGTTGGAGGTGGTTGGAGCTTTCTCGTGTGGATGCAGACTCGATGGACGCAATCGAGGTGTGGCTTTTTACATCTACGTCACCATTACCGGGTTCAAACGTACCGGGAGTACATCTTTCTGTTCTGGGGATACGGGGGATGAAGTTTTCTTGGAAAAATGTACTTATTGCCATGGTTCACGAGGTGTATTTTAGTCTAAAATGGGTATGTGGGGGGCATACGAGGTGGTTGTGGGGGGACCAACAGTGAGGTGGAGCAGAGTGGGGGCACTATGGGGTACAGTGGAGAAAGAATTATGGAGATGAAAGAGAGAAAGGGCCTTAGGAAGTGAATTTTAGGGCTTTTATGGAGTTGATTGTTGTTGTCTTGTCCCTGTTTAATGTGAAAATGGTTTGTTTGGATAAATGTAGGAATTCTGCGTTTTGAGTGGAATTCCCAAAAAAACCTAATTTTAAGCATTCAAGACGCTAGAAAAAAAAAAATAATAAAGAAAAGATAACTTTTGAACCAGCCGGTTTACATTAATTATCCAGAAGATGTATGCTATGAAAACTTTAAAGGAAAGCAACCCATTTTGATTGGACATCTTTCTTTTTTTTTTTTTTTTTTTTTCTTTTTTTTTATGATATAGTTTTTCAACACTGAATGGAAAAATTGCCTAATCGGGATGTTTAACTGGCAATGCCAGATTATACGCAGGATACAACTTAAATGCAGAATGCAGGGAAATTTGTTTTAGTTACCTTGACAATCTTTCAAAATTAATGGTAGAAAGAAAGGATTATATTAAATTTTACTGACCATAATTCGTTTATCATCACGAAAGGGTTCAGTATCTGGTTTGGGAAATTGATTATTTCAAGATCTCCTAAAGAAAATGACTGA
Source organism: Metschnikowia lachancei (assembly GCA_030572615.1). Taxonomy (NCBI): domain Eukaryota; kingdom Fungi; phylum Ascomycota; class Pichiomycetes; order Serinales; family Metschnikowiaceae; genus Metschnikowia; species Metschnikowia lachancei. Next base: position 87,242 of record JAJMAK010000004.1, read on the forward strand.
AGATTTCGAAGATGATATGTATAAGTCCGTGGTCAGCAACTAATTGTTGTTGTGTTTTTGCTGAAAAAACACATTCTTGTGTTGTGACACACCTCGATCTAGAAGAAAAGGAGAGCTTCCACAACCGATTTCTCATCATTTCTATGTTTTTAAAATGGGATGATACAGTGCGAAACCAATTCATGAAATACGTTCACTTTGTTAATTTGGGCAGTATCCACAAGAAGTTCTTGTCGTTCGAGTTCATGAGCTTTCTTGAAGGTATCATACTGAAGCAAGATAATGTTAATGGTGAGTCCTCTCTAAGCTCAACTCTCTCGAACTGGTATCTCGAAACTGGGCTCTTTCAGGGACTCAAAACAAGATCCAAACTTCCGAAGAAAGATTCAATGACTTCGATGGTGGGTCCACATTGAGATCAGAGAAGAAATGAAAAAGACCCCAATGCTATTGAAGTTAAAGTACCCCGCTTCTCACCCCATTATTTGTGGGAAAGGTCGGTCGAATTGTTCATTGCCATATGTAGTGACGTATCAAAAGTGATATGGCTAGGTGATTTAGCCCTTGCAAAAGAGACCAGGTCGACGCTCAGACGCTGGGGCCCATTGAACCGTAATTTTCAGCGGTGTTGATTCTATTTCGGCAAATCAGAAATCAGTTACACCCTTGCCAAGTTTGATACGCCACAGATAATAGAGAGAAGCCATGGTCGACATCATTGACGGATTCAATGTTGTTCACATTTGACGGAAATGACATCCCAGTCTACTGGTACCTAGTTTAGAAGCCGTTTTTCAGTATCAAGGATTTTTGCGCTAGTTATTGTTAGCTTCCTCAAGTTGATCGAGGTTACGGAACAACGTTTTGGTTACAGCTTCAACAGCTTCATCCATGTTCTAAGATTTTCACTTGATGAACGAATCCATGACTTCTAAAAAAGTAGTGTTTTGCACATAAAATAGCGATTGATTTACCAGTGGGATATGTTTCTACTATCTTTGAACAACATCTTCGCACACGAAGGTCAGTTGTCCCTATCAATTGATCATCATATGGTTTAAAGATCACACATAAAAATACCTCACCAGGACCCAGACCACGGGTGTCGTTTGCTTCAAAGAAATTCATCAAGCACATTAAACAGAGTTTCTAAGCCTTTCTAGGAACAACAAAGTCTGTAAGGAGATTGTCTACTTGTAACCGGAGTATCATCAAGTTCTTGTAGTGAACTCAATTGCAAATGTACTTCAGTTTCACTCATTGACCACAGGGACTAGTTATAGTCACAACCACTAAGCATACAAGCTGTGGGGTATGAGTGGAAGTCCCTTTTCAAACAACGGCAAAGGAAGTTAAGAGAGCAAGAGGGCCCGTAGCTCTGAGATATTTCATCTTAGGGCTCTTGCTAAAAGAATGAGTACGCAGTCCGTTCACGTGGGTAGAATGTAAATAATTCGTTCCGTGAACTTGGCTGAATCGCAAGATAGTACTTTGAGTTGATTAGGCAGATGATAATTTAGTTAAGGTTTCGAAGAAAATGTTCTGTTTTGAAATAGTATGGAGTAGTTGGAGAAAAGAATTCACGCAAGGTATATACCAAAACCATGTGAGAAGTGGTTCATAATATCTCATTCTTCCTGCTTGAAGTCGTAAAGATTCACACGAAGCATCTCGGTTAACACTAGTACTCGCTGAGGCAATCACGAAAAAGTTCAGAATGGGGTATAATATCGGAAGCTTCTGCTTTGTTTTTGTTCTCGTTTGACCTTTGTATGATTTTATGCTTTCCTCTTAAAGAGATTCTCACGTACCTGACCTAGAAGTCTCAACAGACACCAGAAAAGGAGGTCCATGTTCTTGTGGGGAGTTCTTGCTGGGAGTTCTTGCTGGGAGTTCTTGCTGGGAGTTCTTGTGGCGAGGAAATAGCTTCAATGAAAGGCTCCTCGTCCTCGGGAACTGGAAGCCCACAATATGAGTGAGTACATGAGGAATTTTGAAGGGAGGTCAAATAAACTTGCACAAATTGTGCTCTTAAAATTGATCCTTCTCGGGTTCAGATGGTATTGGCCCAGTATTCGAAATATACTTCTGAGGGGTTCTTTTCGTAATGGCATCAATCTTGCTGCAACATATTCTTCAAGATACAACGTCAATATTTACCTTTGGGAGAATTGGTCTATCTTTGTCAGTCGAGAATATTGAAAGTAAAAGCACATACTTTCAAGTCCTGCCACAAAGTGAATGGTTCAGTAATTGTGTATGAAACCTACATTTTGATGATACAACACACCTACATTTGATACCTTATACCAAAGACATTGCAGTAGAAAGTGCACCATTACAACTGGAAGAATCCAAAGAATACACTGATGAGGTGACGGAGACCAACCCCAAAATTACCCATACTAAATCACTGTATAAGGAGTTGCTAACATTTAATCAAGGGTTAAGTTCTTCACAAACTTTTGTGTGGTGTTATGAAGACACCAGGAAGTGGGGAAAACAGGCTAAATGTTGCCAAAGAAATACTTTTTCAGTATCTACAATATAAGCCCATGTATACATAAAAACACCATATTCATGAGCACCAGAGACCTCTTACAACCTATCACTTGTTGGTGATTAGTACCCATTTCAACAACTCTAGAATGAATGGTCACCTTATCAATAGATGCTCGACAGGAACAACTTTTGGCGAGTATTTCCCGTTAATAATGAATCTCACTATATAGAATTCATTGCGCCTCTGATTCTAGGAATAACATGAAGGTTGAAAGGAAAATGTACCAAGATAAAAACGAGCTAGGGCGTCCACGAAATGTCAATGTCCAGTTTTAACAAGAATCAGTGAATGCCCCGACAAAGAATATAACTAGAGAAATCGGACACTTCGAAGGATATTCCAAATCCAAATCACCCTCTTCCTCATGGGCATATTCCGAACACCATCCGGTGTTTGGTTTGATTTTGCCAGTTCCTGGCTCGCTTCAAAGAACGCCCAACTACTGGCACCCGGGCTGCTTACAGGTGCATTGGTTCTGCACTGAATATTCCTTCTATGTATAAAAAAAACGTGTTTGTCAGGTAATCAGTTCTATGAAGCCAAAAGGAACGCAAACCTAGATAACAGCAGGAGCTAGTACCTCTTCCTAAGAGGAGTTCTCGCTCTTTCTTTCGATGGGGGACGCACAGTGTAGCCGCTGGTTTCACAAAGCCAGTTTGTTCAGGTTTCTGACGGATGTGTTCATTCCAAATCAGACCCACGTGGTTGAAACCACCCTTAAATAGCCCCGGCAAATAGAATGACAATGTAGATTAAAATGCTTGATGAAGATGCTGCGACATTACCGAACCACCTATTGCTGCAAGGGCGCATACAAAACCTGGGTGACGTACTTACGCTTGTACCGCACCACGGATGCCACAGCCAAGGTATTGTGTTTGATGCTAGTGGTGGCCAAGTGGTTGAGCACCACATGGTTGGGAATGGGTAAAGCGCCCGAGTTGTTATGTTTGTCCATGGAGTTGAAGTTGTTCAAGATCACGTTATCTAGCTGAGGCGGCAACTGGGGAGGGTGGAGCCATGCTTGCTGGGGTCCGTTTTGCGCCTTGGCCTGTTCGTCAATAGCAAGGTAGTATTGCTCCATCACCTTAGGCTCAACGAAAATGGGTGGGATTTCGTTGATGTAGTTGTACGCGCGGTCGTCTAGAATTGGATCGCCATCCTCGTCATAGTACCGCAGGTACCCGTTGCCCATGTCGTCGTCATCATTCACAAGGCCAAACATCGAGTCGGAGCGGGGGCGGCTGCTGAAAGACCGCCCACGAGTAGAGCCCAGAGTCAGGCCTTGCCGCTGAAACTTTTTGCGCTCCTCCTGCTCGCGCTCCTCTTCTTGCTGCTGTTGTTGTTGGCGTAAGTGCATCTGTACGTGCTCGGGCGTGACTTCTACGTAGTTTACAAAGTTTCCCATCTGGTCGGTGGCCGTGGGCAAGAAGTCCGAGAACCGCAACTCGTTATCAATGACAAATCGGAACCGGTGTGTTCCCACAGGCAAGCCAAGGGTCACAAGATGCGAATCATCAGGCTGTTTTTGTAAACCAATCATCTTACGCCATCCAGTGAATGATCCCGTCACGTAGACTTTGTCGCCGCCTTGAACCCACGTAATATCCACAGGTACATTGATCTCTGATTCGGGAACGCTGTCCACCTGGCTTTTTTCGGGGGCCTTGGTAGGTGTAGCTTCATTTTGGCGCGTGACAGGCGCTGGGTCCGCCCGGGATGAATTTTGGTCCGCGCCTGAAGAGTGTTGGTCCGCACCTGAAGAACGTTGGTCCGCGCCCAAAGAGTGTTGGTCCGCCGCCAGTTCGACGTGCATTCTCTCGGTATCCGGCTCGTCGGTTAGAATAAGCGTGGACTTGCGCCGAACGGGCGCCTGGGTGTTTTCCGTGGAGATGCTTTCGAGAGCATTGGACACGTCCAACATCGAGATATCATTCTGGTCAGACATCCCTAGCAAAATCTTTTGCGGATCGACAGAAATGATGTATTTTTATTTGTGTTTGGGCGAATTTCTTCTCACGCTTGAGGGGCCGTCTCACGTTAAGAATGGAATAAATGAGTTGGAGCTAGCTAAGCGCTTGTTCTGCGCGGGTTAAGTGTTTTCTTTTTAATGGTGTGTTTTTGGTTCGGGATAGGTGGAAATTGCTCGTTGGCTGGTGGCAGGGCGAGGCGAGACAGTGGGACTCGCACCTCGCACTGTTGGCGGGCCTGGCGGGGCCCTGCAGTATTCCCCGCTAGGGTGATTATGGTTATAACGATATTTTCTGGGGGTGGGTGAAGAAGAATTTTGGGTGGTTGTACAAGTGGAGAAATGTAAGTATTTATGGCAGTTGAAAGCTAGCTTTATTAGATCGTCCAGAGTGGCTGAAAAAATGGATATAAAGTAGGTTAGAGGCCGAAAGAGAGAAAGGGCGTTGGTTGCTACCTGCATGAACTTACTATAAATGTATGAATACCATAGTAGGGATATATTTTAGGAGAAATCTTTTAGAGGGAGAGTAATAAGATAAATTCTGTAGAACTGGGGTTATGAATAGAGTTATTTCCATCATGATCGTTTTTCTGTTGCAGTTTGCTCAGAAAAGTTGTATGTGTGTATTCTACTACAACGGTCTTGTTCTAATAAAAATGATAGATTAACCGTATACACCCGAAGGAAAAAAAGGATACAAAACGACAAACGAGTTTATATAAAGTGTTCTGAGATTAGCTTCTCTGGCAGCAAAAAAAGGTTAAGTACCTCTCTTTCTTTTTAAAGAAACAATTGTATTACAGGATGCTGCTATAAAAACGACATTATACATATCCTTCTATTTGAACGGATACGTCTCTTGAAAAACGAACCAATATTTGTGAACTAATCTTTCTGAACACCTTTGTTATTATTTAGTTTTTATGTTGAATACGAGAACTATACCTGGTTTTCAAAACACCAAAGCTGCTAATGTTACTACGAAGCGTAATGTCAACCCTGTTGGTCAAGATCCTCATGATGATGGTCCAGACTCTAGTGAGCCTATAGAAGAGGGGCCACGTCTTCTGATTGACCCAGTTGTTTTACTGGACACTTCGGTTTCTCCAGGAGAAGTGAGCGTTCTGACTGTGAATGGTTTCGTGGATCAAGCCCACTTATTGGACAAAACTGATTCGGCCGTCTGGACTAATCTCGGTAATCCGGATGTGAAAGAGTTGCACTTCCTTGCATCTCAATTCGCACCATCACAAAATTTGAGGTTCCATCATTCTTAAGCAGATGATAAAAAAGGCTCTTTCATTGAACAATGAATTCACTATTTAATCTCGGGGTTATGGTTGTTGTAACTTGTAAGCCTATGGGTAAGTCACTCTTGCTTTTTAATCATATATTAAATTGGTATGGAAAAAAAAGACAAAACATGGGTGATATTTAGGCTTAGCCATGGTCTGGATGATGCGACAAAAAGTTTCAAATTGTGTTTGGGGTGATTTAAGAGATGTGCTCAGGGTTAGCTCGCAGTTGTCACAGTTTGACTGGCTCAAGATAATTCTGTAACCAGAGAGAAATTGAAACAGTTTATTGATTATTTTGTATTATTGTAGATATGGTTTTATTTTAGTCAAAAACTATAAAAAATAGAGAAAAACCTGAAAACACTTCGGGATAGAGTCCGGAAGAATGAAGTTAGCTGCGTCTACCGAGTGCTATACCTTCCTGCTTATTCTATCCGCTCTGTAGACCACCTCAACCCATCTGTGCCTTAGTATGTTCCCACAACTTCTTCAGTTGCCTATTCATAAGAGGATGAAGAGCACTGCCCCAATGGCCTCTCGGCGTACACTGTGGACGTACCAATTTATGTTTGCAAAGCTTCGTCGGTCTTGTTTAATGGTGCCAAAATTGAATTTAACGTCATCGGGTCTTCGATGTTTAAGTGATTCCACCAGAATTTTGTGCAACCGCACTCATTATAAAAATGCCTTTGAATATGTTGCAGATTAACCTCTTGCAATCAAAGATGTCACTTGAAACCAGGTAGCATTGGAACATATGATTCAAAATTAAGATGGGGAAGAGCTCAAGCCTCCAGACATAAGTCCAAAAATGCTGAAGCATCACAGACGGAAGTGATGTTGGCTTCTTACTCAAAGAAGTGAAATTGCTCTGATGATATTGCTTTTCTTCCTCATCTGTTAAAGAGAAACCATATTGTGCACAAGATCAGATGTCTCATAGATGGTGGTCTCGGAACCACCTCTTTCCATGCCTCAAGATATCAAATGTCTGTGGGCGTAAAGGTCCATTTAAGATTTTTGAAGAATCGACCTCCTCCTTCTTCATTCATAATCTTGGCCATATGATGAGTGAGTTTCAAGGTGAAGTATCTGGTATACCCACCCTGCTTTGGTCTCGCATAAAGCTTATCGATACAGATATCCTTGAAAACTGCTTGGATGGCGGAATTCATTTTCTGAGTTGTTGCTCACGCAGGCATTGAGGCATATCTTTGTAAACCATTGTGGACGATACAATGACAATAAAATAGCCCTGGTCTTCAAATCCAGATGCAGGTATCCTTACTTCGATGTCATGAACGGCAACTTTGAAAAACATCTCTTCCGAGCAACCCCTCAAGCGTAAGAGCCAAATATTTCAACTCTTTCGACCAAAGGTAAGACTGAGGAGACTGAGGAGAGGGCAACATTTGCTGGTGATGGTACGCAATCTCTCAAACATCTGATTGGCCTCAGTGATTTCAGAAGAATATGCCTCTTACCCACGGTATATGTTCACATCATCAATGATCCCGTCATATTCTATCGAAATACCCTCCAATGGCTGGATATGCATCAAGACAGGTTCCAACACTAGCTTGAAAATAAGAGTGAATAGGGGTTTCCCTGTCTCGCACTACAGCGAAGAGAAAACGTTCACCTTCCCAATTATTAAGCAGGATCTGAGCTTGCTCATCAGTCAAAATCAGCATGATCAATCTCACCATAGATGAACCAAGACCCATTCATGAGAACTTGGCGCAAATAGTGAAAGGAAATTCGATCAAATGCTTTAATGAGGTCGATCATTAGCAGGACCTTTTGGTCTATCTGCGATGATGGCTGTTGTTTAAAGCTCAATCAACCTGAAGAATTCCATAGTTTTTTGGTTAGTCCGTCTGTCATGAATAACGACTCTCTGGTCTGGGCCAACAAGGACATCAATGACTTTCCGGAGTCGCTGGCATACTGCTTTGGAAATCACTTTTATTTATACTTTGGATAGCGAAATAGGTCTGTGATCCTTGATATCTTTTGACGCCTCCAATGTATTTTTACGGATCAAGGTTACCAACACCTTCTGGAAACGAACAGGACGAACACCATTATTAGGTCATTAGCCTCCCTGGTAAGAATAGGTCCGATATCGTTCCAGTAACTTTTAAGAACCGAATATTGAATTCCATCAGGGCCCGGTGCCGTTGATTTATCCCTTGTATCCAAAAGCATACATTTCGTCCTTTGTAAACGACTTCCCAACTTCAGTCTGTTTCGTCGGAGAGATAAGAGATCGGATGGGACGTAAATATCACCGTAACGCGTTCCAATTTGCATGAATCGCTCGTAAATATCCCTGCCACTAAAAACCCACAATAATTTTCGCCGTCAAAATTGAGAGAGCCTTAAGTGACAAGATTTTCTCTGTGGGCTGTAGCAATGCTGTATACATTTGTCTCATTGTCCAGGCCAATATGTGTGGGCAACTCAATAGTTCGGGGAACACTTGAACTCCCGAAATAAATCGTAATTCACAGCTAATAGTTTGATGGTTGTCTTGAATATATTAGGGTATTTCCAAAATAATAAAATGATATTAATAAAACCCAGAAATATTCTCCGTAGTTAGAATATCCATATTATAGTTAAAAGTCTCATGACTAACAAGCACGCGGGTGTCAGACAAATACCAGAGAAAGAGATTAGATGCTAGAATTTCATATATGAAGTTTTCAAAGCACGGGAAATAAAATCGAGCCTTTTGGCTGTGGCAAATTAAGGAAAAATGCAACATTTATGGTGGATCTCTTTTTCCTTGAGCACTTTTGCGAAGGCAATAAGGTGGCCAGGAGCGTTTTGAAACCAGGTGATTTTCACAACGAAAAAAAGGCGCCTTTATGAAATATGTTAGCGTGTGACTCATATGCTTAATTGCTGAAAGACTATATCATAAAGAAATTTAGCCTTTTGATGTTTATGTTAAGGCATTCTCAACGGGACCAAGGCGTGGGGATTCGCTGCGAGGGACGGCCCAGAAAAAGAAACGATGAACAACCAAAAAAGAAAAAGACGCAAATAGTCTCGCCCCAGTTTCTTCTAGTAATTTATTGGTAGACTGTACAAGGCTGGGTTCCAAAAGGTGGCTAAGTTTAACGGTCAAATTAATTTTCACCGCCGTTTACTGGCCATGGGAAACTGTGCCATACGCCCATCAAGTTTTCTTGGCCATACCCCGTATCCCATTGGTGTTTTTAAAACCCCTTCGAGTTTAAAGGTAACTCACGTGATCCAACCTGAAACAATCCTGGGATACCCCTGACACATGGCAGCGACATGCTAAATGCTTATTACGTGCATACCCAAGAGTCATGAGATGTCAAACATTTGGTCGTTTGAATTTATTTTTTGGTGTGGTACCATTATCTTTGAGAAAGACCTGGAATGATTGACACTATTTTCAACTTATTTGGTACTGAAGAGTATTTTGCCGACCCTTTGACCTTTCTAAAAAGGCCTTTTAAATAGTACTTGGCGCACGCCAATACTTAAGCCCAGCAAATGAGACCCCCCAAAGCCCCTACATATATCTGGAAAAAACAACTCAAAATGCATCTCGACTTCAAGTGCAGACAGCTCAATGCATATCGCCAATAATGGTGCATTTTGAGATGACTTTTCCCATGCGAGTCATGCACTAATCAAGTTCTCGACTCGGTGCGTCTGCGACATCAACACCCACACCCATTGTCAAGTCCAAAACCGGAAGGTGATTTAAACACCTCTCACGCACAATTTGCACCCAGGGGCATGGCTTGATATATAAAAGCCCACGCCGTTTCTTGTCGTAGAAATGTCTTAATCAACCACCGCAATATGTTCTCTGTTATTAACCCGGCCGATGTGCCACTTAATTATACTGTGGCTGACACGGTATTCACAATCACCTTTGCCCAATTAGATGCTTCTCTCCGTGACAGTATCCGTATGGGTCTTGCGCAAGGCTTGGCCATCGGTGCTGCGTCGTTGCTTTTATTTGTATCATGGTTCATTGTCATCAACAAAAAGACTCCCATGTTTATTTTGCATCAGATCTCCTTGTTCCTCCTTATTATTCGGTCGGGGCTTTACTTGGGATACCTTCTCGGCCCATTCAATTCTTTGTCATACACATTCACAGGTTTGTTTCACAATCAATGGGACAGTTTTCACGTGACGATTGCCGTCAACGCATTTTACGTGTTGTTGATTGCTTGCATTGAATGTATTCTCGTGTACCAGATATACGTGATCTTCAAGTCGTCTAAAGCGCGGTCACCCGGTTTGATATTCTCCGTTATTTCGGCGGCGCTTGCTGTGGTGGTGGTTGTATTATATGTGATTGCCATCACGCGTAATTTGATACGGGTTAGAGACGAAATGACCAGTGGATACGATTTTATTGTCACCTGGGAAAACAATCTCCCCTTTGTCATGTTCTCCGTGTCAATCAACTACACGTGTTTGCTCTTGATTGCCAAATTGGTGGTTGCCGTTAGAACAAGAAGAGTGTTGGGATTGAAACAATTTGATGCCATGCACATCTTGCTCATCATGTCCACGCAAACATGCATTATTCCATCGATCATGGTGATTTATTCCTATACCCCTGCATCGCAATCCACTATTTACTTGAACTTAAGTGTCATAGTCATTGTATGCAACTTGCCCTTCAGTTCGCTCTGGGCAACTGCTTCAAATAATGCGTCTACGCCTTGCTCGTCACAAAACGTTGTTTTCAGCCGCTCGAGCACCAACGAATCTTCCGAGCGAACTTTGGCTTCGTTCCATAAGATGCTGAAAATAGGCACCCCCGTCTCTGACTACGAGAGGGGAACCTTAGCCGAGTCTATTTCCGACGCAGCAGGCATGCATGGGAATGCGGACTCCATTGAGAAAATTCTCCGCGAGGTGGAGCAAGAGCAGTTTTATGAGCACTAGGTGGGTTTAGTTTCGTTATTAGGTTCGTTTTTGGTGGCGTCTGGGGAGGAAGCGTTTCTGGTTGAAAGTGTTGGTGAATCGTTGGACGCGATGTAAAGAAAACGATCTTTATTCTCTTATTAGTGTATGTTCTCGAGTGTTTTTGAAAAGGTTCTTATCTGCTTTAGGATGGAGTGGAAGTTGTTTAGTTTAATGTTTTTATATTTCCATCTGCCGTAGAGTTATGTTATCACCGATCTCTAATGAACTCCGTCATTTCTCACACTATGATAGCCATAAGTCGACCGTTCAAGATTCAGTTGGTGTAATGGAGTGGTAATTTCTGACAAGGACTATAAACATGACTAGTTTGCCGTGACTACTTATCAGTGGGTGTGTGGAAAGTAGCATCTGAAAGTGAATTTCTCTTAAGCTCTCCAGATAAATTTTCAAGCTTCCATTTATCGATGCATGGTATTTAAATTTGCGTAAAAGGGCCACCGGTTCAATGGGGTCTATTGTTTAGATTATAATATCCTAGGTCATTGACCCTATAGGTGTTTTTCAGATGTAGAATTGTCTATGAATTCGTGTTCCACTCTAGGAAAACCCACACATGTTGGTGCCACTTCTTTTGATTCGTGAGGAAATTTTGATTTTGATAGCGTGGTAAAGTTATTGATTCGACCTTGGTAATATAACCTTTTAATGAGGAATATTTGTAGATAGGCAGATTGTTGTTAAAGAAAGTTTTGGGATTCGCTGAAAATCTCGAACTCTCGTTTCTTTTCCTACGGATTCAGTGCCTAGAAATTCCATGTTTAACTCTAAAAAACCAATGGGTGAATGATTGGCTGTTCTGGAAACAAAGGAATTTGTTCTTTGGATTCAGAAAGGTGGCAATATAAAGAATTTCCATTGGACAAGATCAAATGAGATACAATGAGGGGTTTGATTTTTGCTTGACTTACTTTAAATATACTGGAAAATCAGTTTTGGGCCTTCGACGTTGGCGTATTAAAAAAAAAAAAAGAAAAAGAGACTACGAACACCAAACCGCAATTGACGTTCACTGCAGATGTTATTGCTGTTATCTGACAGGAAAATGTTCAGGAGGCTCGATATGAAAACTTATCAACAAACCTTAAGGAACAACCACACAAGGTCAACCAACAAGCCAAAAGTTCCTTGCATTCAAAAGTTTTTTATAAACCCACAAGATTGTTTTAACACCACCCAATTCCCCGAAAGCAGTGTTCTTTGTCCTCGGTATCCGCATGTGAGTGATGTAGTGATATCAAGAATGATTAAAAAACCAGCTTATAAAGAAAACACCAATGAATGTTCTGTTTTAATCAATAAATGTCTTGAAACATTCCTCAAAGACCCTTGGACCCAATCAATTCTACCAACAGACATCTACAAATCGCACGGATGTTGGAATAACCCGTTCGAATAGCAAAGAGATCTAGATATTTCAATTAACGATATCCTCATTGTAGAATATATCAATCAACACATCGCTTTAAACGATAAACGAGAAAACATAGCGATTTCTTCTGAAGAATTACGAGGCTGAAGGGTATCAAAATCGTCATTCACCATTCGTAAGCGTGTGTCATTGTAATAAAGCGAGTCTGACGAAATGGCACAACACTGCTTTTCTTCATACACCCAATAAACTATTATAAAATGTCCTTTTCTTAAGTTAAGGTGTATACGTAATCACCATTTTGGTTCCTTGAGAGCTTCAAAAACTTCTAGAAAAGACTATTTACCTTTACTTGAGAATGGAGCCAAAGAATGTTATACAAAGATTCAAGTATTCGACGTAGTTTGTGAAGTGGTGAGCTTGAAGTCTATAGCGATGTACAAATGTCACCCTGTGGTATTCCAAAATGGCCCAGCAAAGAGGGAACTGAATAGGAAACATGTTTGCCGATAACGGCATACCTTCCAGATTCAGTGCTGTCTCTTAAACCCCTTCCTTTTTCGTTTTGATATGTGTTTGAGCCAGTTGTTGGCGTAGGTTGGGAACGGGAGAGGCTTCCATTAATATAACGATATCCTATATAACGATAATTCATAGTTGCGGAATAACAAATTGATCAAATGACCAGTGATCCAAAAAGTTAAAGCTTCACAGAAGAGTTTTAAGAAAAAGAAAGACTCACATCAAGCAAGTTGTATGATCTCCAATATAAACTTTGGCGTTCACTCCATCTAGACAATCATCATCTACTGCTCATAGATAAGCGCAGTCAACAAATACATGTTGGTGCGGACACGACCGATCATAGAATCAACAGACCAGAAGAACCATTCTCTCTGAGCCTTTCCCATGAGAAAAAATTAGTATAAAAACACTAATACAGTGGAACAATCGCAATCTAGAAACCAATTTTGTGCTGTAAGCTTGTGTAAAGAAACAACAGTACATCTCATAAATATCTCCTGGTGTATCCTTATAACCAGGGGATTTGCTCAAGTGTGCACATGGCAAGGCTCACCCTGTCACGGATTACCCATATTTCCCCGAAACCAATCATCAGGAAACCTTTGTGGGGCCTAAATCGGTGGATAAATCCGTGCCAGCTCTAGTATACGAAAAAGAATTTCTTTTTGTTGCTTCAAATTCTTCAAATATCATCTGAGATCTGAGTTCCGGTGCATCTCCACGTGTTAAGACATAAGTGCTTGAATTCATTTTGTTGGAAAATTAGAGGAATAAAGCTGTACCACACAAACACATGGCGGACTTCTCGGAAAGCCCGTTTCAGATGGACGAGGATTTTGCTCCCCCCACAGAACCAGATCTATCGCCCGATCTATCGCCAGATGGATCGCAATCAAAAAATAACCAACCGTATAATGAGGACAAGTTGACCGAGGAAAAGTACCAGGAGAACCCAAATTTTATAGGTCCAAACCAACCGCATCGATCTCCGTTGCTTCCGGGAGGTATCAAACAGCTACGATCGCGGTTGGCCGCGATCAAGGTCGAGGATGGCACCGGTACAACTACAGAGGAGGACGAGATGACATATGAGGAAGATCTCGACGATAAATATGATGGCGATGGCGAAAATGCACATGCGGCGGCCGAATCGTATTCTGCCAAGGAGTTAGCCAAGGAGGGCGAGACATTGACGCCGCCCGAAAACTTTGCCCCTGTGATCCACCAAATCTACCGACTGTCTTTTCCCCAGGCCCAAAACTACGGGTTTTTGAAGAAGCTCAAGCTCAAGTCGGTGCTCTGCTTGATCCCGGAGGAGTATCCGCAAGCACAAATGGAGTTTTTTGAAAAGGAAGGCATCAGGCTTTTCCAGCTTGGGATGTCGGGGAATAAGGAGCCTTTTGTCAAGATCAGCAGCGAACTCATCACGAAAGCCATCAAAATCGTCATTGACCCGGCCAACCAACCCATTTTGATCCACTGTAACCGGGGAAAGCACAGAACCGGGTGTTTGGTGGGTGTTTTACGAAGGCTTCAGGGCTGGTCGCTTACGATTATCTTTGATGAGTACCGGAAGTTTGCTGCCCCTAAGGAACGGCCCATGGACCAGCAATTTATTGAACTATATGACGAATCGCCCATAGTGGGGTATGCCGAGGAAAACGGGTTTTTGCCCATGGCGTGGCTGTAGGCGAGTTTATGTGATGAGAAAGAGGAGAGATTTGTTTGAATTGATTTGATTTTTTCTTTGGAAGACTTTGCCCTTCCTGAGAACCATGTAACTTTTGTAGTATAATGGAATGATTTGGAATACAGATGTGTTTCGAATGATTATAAGTTGATGTTTATGTCTGGCTTACTCCAAACGAGGTACCCTCAAACTGGCAAGTTTATTGCCAAGAACAATCGGAGTTGGAAATCGGGCAACCAATAAATTATCCTGGTTATCTGTGCTCGTAAAACTCATCCAGATATTCGGTGAAGATTGTCACTGTTTTGGAGTGGTTCTGCAGTTTCTGATTAAAGTAGAGTTCGGAGGGGTAAAGACAGCTTTGCGTTTTAATTGTCACCTTATCCTAAGGAAATTGGTTTTTTGCAACAATAACTTCCCGTATTCTAAAGTCTTTACTCTACGTCGAGGTTATATTTTCTAGCACTAGACCTTTTCTTTACATATTTGACCAATACAGAAGCACCGGAAACTGAAAGACCAAATAGAAAATGTAAATTTGAAAAGTTGGTTTAAATTCATCATTTCAAAAGTTAAATTAACCTTCTCCTTCAATTAAACCAAAAGATGAAAAACATCAAGTATATTGCAATGTTTGTATTAAATGGTTTAGCACTTCTGAGAGGACTTAGTCGAAAGATGTGACAAAATCGGGGGCCAAGAAAGGGAACTGTACAAAAAAGAAGGTTAAGCAAGAGAGAAGTGGAAGGCGACGAAGGTGTCGGTAATTTTGTTTATATAAAGCATATAAGCTTTCCCGTTATGTTCCCTTGGGAACTTTTCTCAGCTGGAGTTTCCTTTAACCCGTCAATATGAATTAAAGGGGCGTGATACGGTTCTTGTATTCAATAAATGTACTGAAATACATCTATCATCTTTTCCACGAACAAAACAACGGGTGGGAAGAGGGCCACATGAGTATTCGTAAAGTCTGCAAGAGTCTGAAGATTTGCGGTGTTATTGAATGTGCTTGTGGATGCTGCTTAGGGCAAATTCACTGGCCATTATAAGCGTCATGTCACAAACCATGGAATGTACACCATGGAATGTACACCATGGAATTTAGTAATGCCTTGCATGATGCCTGGATTACGACACTAATCCTATTTTAGCCAGGCATGAAACCGGTAGTCATTCGGACCATGGGAAGTTGAGGTAACTGATAACTAGGAGCCAACAATTGATGGTGACGGTAACGGCTAAAAACTTAATCCTAAAGCAGACATGGTTAAAACCATTTAAAACAACGAATAGCCTATAGAGGCAAGCCTTATTGGTGGAGCCCGTGGGATCTCTGACAATAGTTTGAGATATACTCCCGCCTAATTGGTTGGGTATTATTACACTTTCCAGAATGATTTCGACAACTTTCGTAAACACGTTCTCAAGTGCTAACGATACTTTTTGATCGTGGTTAGTTTTCTTTTGGGTGACATTTCTAAAGTCCGTTTTCTTCTTTTTCTTTTGGTTTCTCTGGCTTTGGGCTTTGATAGCTCCTGAAAACGGTTCAGTTATATGACAGCCTTATTTAATATTTGATTTTTGCACTCAAATCTTTCCTCACAATCTTGTCAAAGTTTTGTTCAGGAAGCTTTTTTGTAGGGACTTTTCCACCGTGTGCATTTTCAAATGCTGTAAGAAGTCTAACGATTTTATAACCCACACCGTATACCAAGTAATATCAACCCAGTACGAGGAGAAACACCTGCTTATCTTCCACTCCTTCTTAACATAAACTGACACGGCACTTGGGAGAGCCGCAAAAAACAATCAAAACAAATGAATTCAAAAAGTCTTTTAAATTACAAAATGTCTTTTAAAAAGAAAAAAGATTATAGCACCGCAATTTCCCATATGGTCTCCCACTACACTACTCAGTGCGGCCCTACTAAGTTTAACTAACGTTGATCGGACGGGAAACAGTGCTTTCTTAGTGGTCTGGCCATAACCGTGAATTTCTACGTTTAAACAGTATATACACAACACATGATATTGAGCTAATTGTGGTGTGTCCTTTGTTGTGAGTAATGAGCAAAAACTAAAATGGGTGGACTAATGATCGATAAAATCGACACTTTTTGTCATACAATATGACGAAAATTTAGTATAAAGATCCAGAGAAGCACATCGCTGATTATCATGGTTTATAGTTTACACATCCTAAATGTTGTTCGTGGTAGTTGAGTTTGTAACCCCTCAAACAAATATCTATATAGTTCAGTCCAAGTGCTTTCAGCTAATGATTCCTGGAAGAAATTCAAACCAAACAGCACGGTGATATGTATTATCTTGTCCCCGAATCAGGGTATACAAAAAAATAAAAAGAACACTTTCTATCAAGTATAATACGACCACAAAATATCAATTCTTTCGTTTATGTCTACTTTCATCAAGTCATCGTTTTTGTCTTTGATCTCTATTATGATTTTGCACTCAAATCTGCGTGATCATCAATAATCTCACAGATTACACACCCAGCTCAACGTCACCTGGGTTTATCTTAACCTTATCTTTAACAACTGGCAACATTTTGGTAGTAGAGGGCTCCAATATCTCGGTTTTCTTTATGACTACATCAGCAATCACAGGAAAAAAGATTCTACCTGTGCAGAGATAGCTGGAATAACCAAAATTTCTTTTGCAATCTGAAAAAGTATCTTTTGAGTCCGATGATAAGAGACGATATCTATATTTCACCTTTTCGAAGAGGCAGATGGTGACTTTGTCTTGTTCGTCGTCAGAAATTTTATCCTCACTTTGATCAAAGAAGCCATAGTCGGCCGTATTCACTGTGTGTGACAGCTGATCCCTTTTTTGAGCTGCTCTCTTAATTTCCCTTATTTTGATATCCTTGTCCCAGATTCTTTATCTTGACATTTACATCATACTAAACTTATCCGATCACAGTTAGGCAGGATCATCCTGATAATTCGAGTCAAATGACAGATTTTTAAGAGACTTAAAATCGTCTTTCACCATTCGTCGGCGTGCCTCGTCTTGTGGTCATCCCCATGACAAATAACGCCATTATATCAATGGCACAACCAAGTTGGTTTTACGAAAAGCGTCTACTGATAGCTATAGTGTCAAAGAGCCGACTATAAACCATATAGTTCATGAGAATTATCATCAGGTAGGATGTCGAGACTATAAGGTTAATAGAGTACTTAGCTTTTGAAAAGCAGCACAGACCTGAATATCTGTTCATGTATTAAATTCCAACATCCAAGACGGGAGTTTCTAAAAAAGCTATTCGTACTTCTCAGTCTGATTGGTCAAATTTGTATTCAATACTCTGCTGCTCGATATCTATAAATCGAGATCAATTATTCACCTTTTGGCCATCACTTCCTATCAACATAAAATGTGAACTTCCTACAGACCGTTTCCCACAAATGTATCTTCATTACAAATGCTACCACAACCAAAGAAGAAAAAGCGCCCATTGCAAACATACATCGTCATTATTTCATCACACTCCGCAAAAGAACTCCTTAGGTAGATTCAACAGCTGCAAAGGGATAAAAGAGGAAGATTTCTCAGAACTGTTTTACATTAAATACGGAATGAACCACAGTCTAATTTATCGCAGCCCTCCAGCAAGTAATTGTATCAAACTTGTTACGAGAAAGGTACATTAAAACAACAATCTGGGAAAGATAACCCCGAGGTACTACACTGGCTTTTTTTTCTCTTAAGCCCCAAAATCGACCCGCTAGCTTGACTGCAAAGCACAATTCAAATACAATACATGGTACCATCTCAATATGTAATACATATGTACGTGTTTTACCCAATTGAACAGTGACGGACCTAATAAATACGCAATTGAGTGAATTGATCCTCCCGACACAGAATCAATCCAAACGCAAAAAAACTCTGTGCAATTCCTAGCCCACCCGCTCTGATATACACCATTCAATGGACAAACTCAACATTTTTGAGGCAGTGACACCACCTTACTTACACTGGCTTCTGGGGGTTTGATGGCCAGAAAAACTGCTTTCCGTAAATTCCCGTGTTTCCTAATGCCAACACCGAAAGTGCCACAGGGCTCAAGCGGCCACGCAACATGCTCCGCATCGAGGGGCGTCCATTCACCATAAGGTAGAGTGTGGACCAGGCAAAAGTAAAGCCGGCTCCGTTGGTAACGTCACCGTCATAGATGATCCAACTGCCCAAAGCATTAGCGGCACCAAATAAAAGGCATGATGTTCTGGTGGGCTTGGTGAGTGTGGCCGATTTCAGAAACAGCGACGAACCTCCGGAAGAGCCCACCTTTGAGGGGAGTGCTTGGGGCGACGAGAGACCAACGTATAGAAGGGATGCCGAAGCCAAAAGAGGAGGAAGTGGTGATTGGCCGGCGAAATCCACGTAGTTGGAGGCAGTATTTTGGATATCTTCCATGGTTTATCGATGTAAAGGGTCAGATGTTTAAGTTTTGCAACAATTGGGGGTTATGACTTAGGGGGATTTCGTCCACTTTAGTATCTTGTGATACAATACTCTTGTATAATATCTTGTAATTGCCACCGCAAGAAAACAGATGGAAAAGCAAAGTGGTGTAGTTACCGGAAGATAGCCTAAGCACTTTTTGCAATGGGACACATTGAATTGCGGAGAAGGTTGCTGCGTGGAAGCCCGAGGCAAGACCCGTACACCGAGCGTGCATGGATGTACCTCGAGAGTACATGATACCCGTTTGGGACACCCAAACCAATAAAAGGATGGATTCCTTCAAAAACAATGCAAAGACTAAACGTCTACAAGACAAGATCCTCAAACACTTATATGTGTATTGTACACTAATTTACATAAAATACCAGATATAACCAAAGACCTCTAAGATCTCTCACCTCTCAATCTTCTAGCCAATTGGATGTCCTTCTTTTGGATAGTGACTCTCTTGGCGTGGATAGCACACAAGTTGGTGTCCTCAAACAACGACACCAAGTAGGCCTCGACGGATTCTTGCAAAGCACCAATAGCAGAAGACTGGAATCTCAAGTCAGTCTTGAAGTCTTGAGCGATTTCTCTAACCAATCTTTGGAATGGCAACTTTCTGATCAAAAGGTCGGTGGACTTTTGGAATCTTCTGATTTCTCTCAAGGCAACGGTACCTGGCTTATATCTGTGAGGCTTCTTGACACCACCGGTAGATGGAGCAGACTTTCTGGCGGCCTTGGAGGCCAATTGCTTTCTTGGGGCCTTACCACCAGTGGATTTTCTTGCTGTTTGTTTAGTTCTAGCCATGGTTAAAGATGTGAATGACAGATAATAGAAATTTATGATGGAGGGGGGCGGATCACCTCAGCTTATATATGAGAAGTGAGGCTGAGGGGTCCCTACGGCAAATCCTAGTGTTTGTTTTTTTTGCAGTCGCGGTCACGGTCACGCATTTGCCAACCACCCCAGCGTTAATCTCATACCACGGTATCCCATCACCGCCAAATCTCACCAAATCTCACCAAAATGTCTTCAAAATCACCGTCTAACCACAGGAAAGCATACGCAAGCGCACGGACGCGAAAAGCTCAGTATCAAACATACACGCGTGTGGAGTGTGCGTTCGTGCGTTCGTGCGCGCGTGAACACCGAAAGATGCTTTTTTCGCGTGCTTGAGACGATAGCGTGGCTTTTGGCTGCGAGCGAAGTCCACCAGCGCGAGCGCGATGTGCTAGGCACACCACAAAAGTGCCTTGGCCAATGTGCTGTGATGTACACCTCGCGCGCGAAAATCTCAGCACCACTCAAACAGTACCCAAAGCCTCACAAAAGCTCGCAAAAGCTCGCAAACTCGCGCTTTTGTCCTTTGCGCCAGCACGCAGGTGCCTCTAAGCCAACCCCAGCCTTCACTAAACGCCCGTCGCGCTCACGCTTCGGAAAAACACCACCTTAGCTTTTTGGCGTCGAAATCCTCCTGCAGCCCCACAACACGGCAGTGTCCTGTACTGAGACCCGTGGGTGCAAACGCCAGTCTTCGTATAAATAACAGGCGGTCCGCCACGTCAATCCCATTTTTCTTCTTATCATTATCAAATAATTATTACAATATGTCCGGTAGAGGAAAAGGTGGAAAAGGTCTTGGAAAGGGTGGCGCTAAGCGTCACAGAAAAATCCTTAGAGACAACATTCAAGGTATCACAAAGCCAGCCATCAGAAGATTGGCCAGAAGAGGTGGTGTCAAGCGTATTTCCGCTTTGATCTACGAAGAAGTCAGAGGTGTCTTGAAGTCTTTCTTGGAGAACGTCATCAGAGATGCTGTCACTTACACCGAGCACGCCAAGAGAAAGACTGTCACCTCTCTTGATGTTGTTTACGCCTTGAAGAGACAAGGTAGAACCTTGTACGGTTTCGGTGGTTAAACCCCTTCACTCCATTATTCATTCCATGTTTAAAGGAGGCGTTGGCGCCGCTTTGTATTACTAGCTTCTGTTATTCAGTGTATATTAGAATTTACGATCGATTCGAAGAAACAATCCAACAATTGTAGAACAAGTTTGAGTTTTCAACTTTTTGAAGGGCTTTATTTTAGGGCTATTTCTTTTTTTCTTTTTTTATTATTATTATTTTAGTACTTTCACTCTACGTGGCCTCCTGTTTGAATATCTGGTGTAAGCTTATCTTGAAACGAATACTCAAAGTGTGTTGTAGTTATTCTTAAATAAGTAGTGCTCTAAATAAACGCCTTCTATTAAACGGGGCTCGGGCGATGGTGTATTCCATCACTCGACCTTGGTATCATCTTGGCCAATCTTTTCTCCTTTCTTGAGCTTTCTCTCGATTTTCCGTTGCGCCAATTTCTCCAACTTGTCCAAATTTATCGCTTGAGGCGACTCGTATCCATCAGACAACACCTTGGCAAAGTTTTTAAGACACATTTGGCTTCGGTCTTCCAATTCTCCCCTTAGGACTGGGCATTCACACCGGCATCCAACACCATTTCTCGCGGGTTTATCGGGTCCACTTCCCAAAAAGCTCCTATACCATGGTTTTTCTTCCTCCTCTTCATATCCATTGGACTCATACGGAAGTTGTTTGCCGGGGGCATTTCTGGGGCAATGTCCCAACGTGGAATGTTCGTAACCAATGTCTCTGAAATAGTGCAACTGTTCACTGGGAAGCATCATTGCAACTGCGATCGAATGCACTGGCGCGTCTCCCCACCGTTCCTTGTAAAATCCTCCAGAACTCTCTAGATACTTAAAATAGTCCTGGTACGTCTTGGAGCGGAAGATTTCCGTCTTGGCAATCTCGAAATTCGTCCAGAAATGACACAAGTTATATTCCTCGCTATCATCTCTATTCGCATATAGCAGTGGTTTTTCTGTGGATTTCTCAAAGATGTCCGTGATATGGCGGAATTCTTTGATACTGTCAAGGTCTTTGTTTGTTTTGTTCTTCTTTTGAAGTAGCCGTTTAAGGTTAACATTTCCTTCGACTTGTTTCTTCAAGTCTTCTGTGTCTTTCCATGAATCGTACAAGTTTGCGTTCTCGCCTTTAACGCTTGGGTATTTCATGGCAATTATATCCCAAGCTGACTGCACTTCGATATTGTGTTCTTTGATAAATGCTTTCGTGGTTTTGAATAGCGAAGGGGCTGTATAGTAAAGCTCTTCAAGGGTGATGGTGAAACCATATGTCTTGTTCCGTTTCTCCATTTCGATAAAGGGATCGTACGTCAAATCACAAAAGAACTGCACCTCTGGTTCCACTCGCCAGTACCAGTCACGCTTGCGTACCAAAGGGTGGTCATAGAAATGACCCGAGTAAAATCGACACATTTTGTGATAAGACTCCATATTCCCGTACATGATCGAACGGTCGCCCTGACCTTCAATCCACTCCAGCAACTCAGTGCGATCAACGTCTGAGGGGAAGTTCCACTGTTCGGCTGGGACAAGTCCAAACTCCACCTTTGCCTTTGTGTGCTTTTGTACTGCTTCCTTGAATTTGTCGTCAAACTCTTCATCATTCAAGAAAACCCATGGGTAGTTAAACCATTGGTTGAAGTGTCTCTCCATTGATTTCATCGAGCTCACCACATCATCAACCTCAGAGTTTCTTGCAAGCATGACAAAGGCAGCATTTGCCCGGGGCGCTTCAATGTCTGGTACACGGCACCCGACCTCAAAAGGAGCGTCTTTCTTGGACGCCAAATTCTTCGAAGATAACTTTTCTGGTTTGTCGGAGCTGAAGTCAGGGTAGTCTTTTCCTATTGTTCGTTTACTTTGGATATTTCGAATGGTGAGCCCAATAAGGAAGATAAACGATATGGATACAAATGCCACCCATAGAATTCTTCGTAGTAAGTGCCAGAACCGGACGTTTTTGTGTTTCAACCCGGATAATTTGTATCCGATATTGCGTTTAGCTCTTGACCACGTCAGCTCATGCATAGGATTATATGTCTCTTCCTCAAACTCCTCGAACGGGGTTGTGGCTTTCACCCTGTCCTCAATGTCAATTCCGGTCATAAGTGCGGAGGGGGTTGTGTTGAGTAAAAGATAGAAACCCTCCAGGTGGCAGTAGCTTCAAGTTAAAATGAAGGACTTGAGCAAGAACACTGTCTATAACTTTTCTGCCTCGACGTAATGGGCACCACCTAACCTTTGGCAAGTTTGTGTTGAAAAACCGTTGAAAAAAACAATCTGATGTGTTTGGGTGACGGTCCACGCGAGAAATTTCGAAATGAGGAGCCGGAAAAAAAAAGAAAAGACAATGAGAGCCGCGCCGCGAATCGCGTAGCGGCACCGTATCGGCTAATAAAACATAGCCCAAAGAATACGAACAATATGGTTTGTTTCCGTCTCCCGTAATTATGTGTGGGGCACAATGGAATATTTTGGGGGCAAAGATGTTCCTATTTTCTACCGAAAATCGCACATGCCATGTCTCATAGCAAAAGGGTTTGATGCCCACGTTCAAGGCGTACGACGCCATGCACGTAGCACCGGAATAAGACATACCGGTTTTCGGCCGAGATGGAGGCAATACTAGGAGGGTCTTCGATCATTCAGACATAAGAAGACTTCTGAAAGTTATCTGGTTCTTCATTTTTCTGGTCAAGCTTTTTTTTCCGGTTAAATCGTTGTGTTGTTAGCTTCTTATCAAAGATTCTCTCACTCGGATAACTCCGACCAGACAAAAAGACAGCGCGCGCGATAAGGAAACCAGGGTCCATTAAAGAAGATTCTGTCGGCAGGTACAACCATGACGGGGATAAAAGCCAAGGGAATGACCAACAAGTTGAAGTGCCAACGCCCAAATAAACGTACTTGAATTGCTTTAGGGATAAAAGTAAGTTGCTTATTTTGTGAGTGGGGTTTAACCCATCTGGTTAAAGTGCAGTCTGTTTGGACCCTGTCAAAAAAGGAAACGTAAATTTAGATGCTTGACACGCCGTTAGAACACTTCAAGAAAGTGGTCTTATCCCGAATAGTTCTGTGATGACCCCTTCATATGGAAAAGAAAGACATTACATGAGTCTAAATCAGACCCTTTGGTAAACAAAACGAGGGGGAGGACTCGCGGTCTGAACGAAGACAAGCCGGCGGATATCCAGTCACCAGGGCGGTAAATCATGAATCACCTTCTAGGGGATTTACTCCGCATATGAATGGATAAGTAGGGTACCAAATTAGTGGGGCAGTAATCGCGGCCTGGAAAAAACCAAGGGTCATTGTGATTTGGGTCCCCAACCCATACCGCATAAGACTCACAAGCAGCCATGCAACGCACGAAGAAAGAAGGGTTCCAAAGTGATTTGTTTGGAGTTTTTCTTAGTGTTTCCCCGCGAAATTGTCCCAAGAAAATGTCTTCAGAGCCCGTGGATGCTGGCTTTTCGAAAAACAAGACACCCAAGAAATCACCAGCCAAATTTAAAACCTACTTGTCTCTTTTGACGGCATTACGGAGCAAGTTGAGGTCATCGTTCAATTCCTCAGGCTTGAGGCCCTGAACACCAATAAATTGCTTGTGGGAACCACGTGTGTTTGGACGGCCGCTGGACTTCTCCTTCTCGGCAAATATCAGTGACACGCCACCTTCCTCGTTGTTCATGATTAAGTGGTTCAAAGTATCGTAATCCTTATCGCTGAGATTACTATCGTTGCCGCTGCCAATGCCCACACCAGTGCCATTGTGAGACAGCGTGTGGCCGCCGCTGTGGCCGTTTCCTGAGCTATGCATTCCCGCAGAGAGCTCATCGTTCGAGGAGTACCGGGTCTGATAATGGCGGCGCCTTTTTGTTGATGACGCCGAGACATATCCCGAGGCCATATGACCGTTACCTGTACCGCTCCGCAAGTGCCCGGTCATGGACATAGATCCGGCACCACTATCGGAGTAGTCATCAGTTTCGCCAGCGGTAAAACGTGACGAGAACTCACGCTTGCGGAGGGAACGGCGGTCGGTTAGGTTCAACGAGGACGCCGCGGCGGCGGCATTCAACGCCGAAACCGCAGAATACAGATTAGCCGCTGAGGATGACGACGAGGACGGCGACGGCGCGTTCCACAGACTCGCATTGACGAGGTTCAAGAGGAGTTTATCCTCCTTGAGCTGCTTGACCTGTTTCTGGAGTTTGTCGTAGTATTTTTCCTTGAGAAGCTTGACCATCATGTCGTAGTTACTCGTGGCAGTACTCATCGTCTCCTTGTACTCGTCCTCGACACGCTTGACCTGGTACTCCTCCCAAAGCCGAAGGCGAGTGAGCTCAGCATCGCGGTCATTTTCAAGGCCTCTTTTCTGCCGCACATAGTCCTCGTTTGTGCCCTGTTGTATCGACGCAAGAGTGTTCTGGAGATTATGGAGAAGGCCTCGGTAAAAGTTGTTTCGGTCGTCGGCAAAAGACGTCTCCATCTTACTGAGTCTCGTGCCGATCTGCTGGCGTCTCTTATCTTTCTTATTGCCGGCTGCGGTTAGTATTTTGTTTTTGGATGTTACTTGGAATTCCTGGCAAGAAAAGATCATATTTCTCTTGGTCAAAACATCTGAAGCCATCCATGTGGAAGGGGATTTTTCGGGCAATTTCATCGCAGTGATACATACATTCGCCTATGTGGCCGTTGCGTTTGATATCGTCCATTTCTTGAGTGGATAAGGTTTAGTTTTCGGGAAGCGGGTGGGGTTTCAGTGTGGAGAGATAAAATTCTGGGTCCGAGATTTTATCATAGGCAACACCACACATCCATCTATGGCCGGCATACACGTTGGTGGAAGTGGTAGTTGTGTGCACGCCGCGGTGCTAGATACCGTGGGGCCGGCCGAGGGAAAACCCGGATATGCTACGCCGCAGCCAGTCCACGATTTACGCGTGGGGGCCCGGACTTAACAAGAAGTTCCGAGGGTGTCCACCATTCAAAAAGTAAAGGGTCGCCCTTTCAAATTGGTTTGTGGTGATTGGTTTGTGGTGATTGTTTTGTGGTGGAGGGGAGTTACAAAAGGCATTTTTGTCATGGAAGGTTTTCTTGACTTTCCTTGAATGGGTCGCAAGCTCGGAGAAATGCGGCTCATCTTGTTTGGTCCCAGTCATGCTGACTTGATTGCGTAAAACTATCTGTGTTGTTATATTTGGGTCCCGAGCGTTCATCTTTATCAATTAAGTGGTCTGTCTAGTGGTGTTGGCGCCTATTCAATGTGAGGAGATTTTGAAAGAAGTGGTCCTCTTCTGGTGCTTATTTGGGTTATCAGTGCCTGGAGTACTTATTATCATATTTGGCTATGATATGTGCGGACCTCTTGGAGTTCTCGTAAACTCACATTTTGAAGAAAACACAAGGAGCATATCTAATTACTCTACTCCGAGTAAAAGACTCGGTACTCTGTTCAGGGATCTGGGACGGTATAACGACGTTTACTCTTTTGTTGTGTGATTGAACTGGTGAGCATCACAGACCACAACCTTGAGGTACTACATTCTTCAATTGTGAATCAGTCAAACTCTGTGGCATTTTGGTTTCTTCCTGTGTTTTTTGGATGATTCTGATCTTTCGTAACATTGATTAAACATTCATTTTGTCCGTGACCTGATACATTTCGCGTGCCATCATTAAACGAAATAAAGCCGCTCTACTAACCACCCCCTCACTCCACAACCATGGCAATCGCCATCATATCACTATTCAGACTTTCCCCAGAGGCTGTTTTCGCTGCGTGGACAATATTCATTGCCACGAAACTGAAATCGTCCGCACTGGAAGAAAGTTTCTGGTGTGCACTAGCCATATCATGTTCCCCATTATGCGGCGTGGCTGACATGAAAGCAGATTGGATCTGGTTACGTTGTAACACTTCACGTACACCTCCGGATACGATGATCAAAATATCGCCAGCCTGAGACTCCCAGGTGTAGATCCTACTATCACGGTAATTATCATCGCGGTATTTGGGAGCATGGGTTCTTCCTAACTTGCAGAGTTGGTAAGGAAACCCATCCTCGTGCATTCTTGGCTTGGTTGAGTGGATTAGCTCGCCATTTCGATATAACCCTGCCCACGCCTGGCCTAAGTTTGCAAGCTCGATCTCCTTATTCGGGGCAACTATTGCATAAAGTGCAGAAAGGCACCCCGGATCAAAATTGTGTTCCTGTGGCATTGTGCGCCACGAAAGCCCAAGCATGTCATAGGCGGAAATGTCGGTTTTATCCACCAAATTTGCATATATGTTCTGAGTATGTTGGACCATGGTTTCACATATGGATGTTGAGTCTTGGTCCACAGGGAGCCAGTCACTGTGCCCGGAGATAATGCCAAGAATGACATAATTATCTTGGAAACTGCGCAAGAAGCCAAATTCGCCGCGGGCACTTTTGGTTTTGGAAGTTTGCCCACCCTCTCTTACGTTGTCACTGTACGCCATGTTGGCCTTGTCGAGATAACTTGCTTTGAACACTTTCCTGGTGATGTTGAGCTTGGCCTGGAGCTCTTTTTCGATACCTTCTTCGAGCAACTCGCTGAAGTACAATTCGTCGATATAATGACTCAACCCAAGCTCAATCAACCTTGTTTTGAAATCCTGAATGACATAGAATATTTTATATTGCTCGCCGGAGGGTTTGGTGTTGCTAGCAGTTATAGGTGAATTGTCAGCGTTGAAGTACGACATAACAGATGATACACTCGGATCAGAATATGAAGGGGCAAGATTGAGGTGTTTTTCTGGGGCTGTGAATGCTATTAATGGCGTGAGAAGAACCGCCCAAGACAAGCCAGTTACTTTTGCTGCTCTCATTATTGGGCACGATTAAGGGGTTGAAGGGGTTGACATTCGACGAAGGATATAAATAAATGCAAATGGCGGAATGTGAATTAGGATGACCACTGAAACATGATTCCTAAGGGAAATTGGCTTCTCTACCACTGCCCAATTTCTTCTTTCCAATTGGCATGATGAAACGGTGCATACACGAACATGGCGAGTTGTTTGGGAAAGAGAAATTTGATGCTGTCGAAAGATCACCGAGTGAAATTTAATGATCAATGACTGTGGCATGCATAACATTTCGCAACTATCGATTGTTGGGCCTTTGGAATTTGGCAGCTTCGCCATGAGAAATGCCACCACTTTGACGGGAGTAGTGCCAGAATATTGTTCTTCCAGAATGACAATAGTTTTGGTATTCCTAAAGATCTAAAGCTGTGGTTCATTTTTATGAAAAATTGTTGGAGACTGATGGACTACGCATACGACGTTACACTTCCATATTAATGAAACGTGTACACCTTTACAAGAGCAGGCCGAAACACTATGACGCCCACCGGAAATTTTGCTATTCTTTTAGTGGAACTTTTGCCGTTCCAAAGAACTTCGAAACGACCTTCACTGAAACATGTACCTAGCAAATACTTGGTGAGAAAACCTTCACGCGATTTCCATAAAAAAAAACACTCAACCCATACATAACACCTACATGGGAGCAATCATACCAGTTGAAGAAATACAGCTCTGTTTTTTCATGAAATATTCACCTCTGTCTCAATAGACAACGGTTGAAAGGCTGGACCCTCCTACAGTGATACACAATCAGTGATACACAATATCATACCAAAACAAAAAAACTGGGCTTTTTTTCTTTTTTTCTTTATTGGCCCTTTCCCCAGCCTTCCCTTCTTCAAATCATCCCCACCAAAAATAACTAAAGCAAATTTTAATACCCACGTTTGTTGTTGGCAACCCAACATTTTATCTTCCAGAAGGACCCATTCCAGGCGCGCCTCGTTGCGCGACATGACTCAAGCCATGCACACGTGCGGCCGTCGGTCACATCCTCGGCCCAATGTTAATATAAAAGGCACCATTATCCAGATAGGAAAAAGGCCCGATCGGCATTGTGGATAAATCCTTCCTTTTCGGTTTGAGTTTTTGAAGAGTTGAATTTTTGGGTTGATTTTCTCGAAACACTGAAAGAGTCTCAATTCGTTGCTTAAAGATTCCCCAAGTACAGAACACCCCCTCTTTCCTTGTAGTGCCTCTAATTCTCAACAATGCCTTACGATATCGAACACTTGAAGACGTTGCCATATGCAGATCGCAAGTATGCCACGACTCCCAAGTTCACCGACAACATCCAATTTAACCTTGGCAAAACCGGCGACGCTGTGACGTTGCTCACTGCCCATAAGCCTGAGGATGTTCCCAGTGGGTTGCTCCAGCTGGCATGGAAAGAGATGAACTACGTGATCGACGAAGGCAGAACATACCCTCACTACCTTGAATTCTCGTACGAGGAGTTTTTGGCGTATTTTTTCGAAGGTTTTGCTGCCGTTCTTATTGAGGGCGAGTATAACCCGGAATGGGCCAGCGAACCGCAAGAGTTCTGGGATAAAAAGTACCTTGGCCACTTCTACATCAAGCCCAACTATATTGGACGGTGCTCGCACGTGTGCAATGCCGGATTCGTGGTAAACCATGAACGTCGTGGCTTGGGACTCGGCAAAGAACTTGGCAAGCAGTACTTGGTCATTGCCCCGGTGTTGGGCTACGTTTACTCGGTGTTCAACCTTGTTTTCGAGAACAACGTTGCCAGTTACAAGATCTGGGAGTCTTTGGGCTTCGAGAGAATCGGCTATGTCAAGAATGTCGCCATGTTGAAGGGCGAGGACAAGTTGGTTGGGGCCTACATGTACGGTAAGGATCTCAACTAGACTGTGGAGTGATGACATCTAACTTTGGAGCAGGACAGGTAGGGACGGGTTTAAACGTCCCTCACGAAGTAGCAGACTAGTCTTTGGCTCTCTTGTCCGTGTGTATTTTTTTGTTGCTGAAACTGAAGGTGGTTCAATATTCATAAAATGGCTAATAGACAATCCAGCAAGTATTATAGAACGAATGTATACTGTTATTGGGGATATCTTTTGGGGCACTGTCTGTTAACGCTAAAACATATGCAGAAAATAGGGGCTCATAGCATTACTGGGGGTGGGTAATGGTGCCTGATTTGACTTTGGGACTTCTTCAATTGTTCTTTGTTTCTTCCATTGTGGGTACTGGTAATCCATGTTTATATAATATTGTATGACTAAGTCTGGACAAAAGAGACAAAAGAGACAAAAGAGACAAAAGAGACAAAAGAGACTTGATTGATTTTTGGTTCCCTTAATACCTGAACCCAGTGATGAGCCAAGTTGAAGCACGCCCTTTGTTATGTTAAACGGAATGATACACCTACTTGAAGAATGTGGTCTTAGTTAGGGGAGCCCATTGCTCAAGAAGAATGTATTAGAGACCAATCAGAACGATTCTAGCGCAGAATTATCTATCTTCCAGGTATTTCTGAACTAAAATGACTTGAAAACGGCCATCTGAAATGAAGTATTATTGACCCATAGTCTTCCTGTTATCTAACTTAAATGTTGCCAAAGAACATTTATTTAGCAGGATGCTTTTAAAAGAACCGGGTGAACCATCGCCTATTAATGACCGGGAAAGGTGCACTCCGTAAATTCTCAGATATAAACGATCTAAGTGATACTTGGCAAACTTAAAGTAGATCTTCCTCATAGCATATATTACAGTATTTGATAATACATGAGGAAACACCGATGTATACGTCCGGAAGAGTTTCGAAAGTGGGATGGGTCTCCAAAGATGTGGAGACAAGTCGGAGACACCCGACCTCTAGAAGCCTTAAATGATGCAAAATAGCATAAGGACCAAGATATATCATTCAGTTATCATTCATTAAAACTATCAAAAGTGTTTGGTCTTTTTGAGTCCAGGGAAGGACTTTCATTTATCAGCCTGGTCACTAGCCATAGATGTAGGCACTCTGTGAATGTATTTCGGATCTTCCATTTTAAAAACTCCCGCCTATTCACATCTCCAACTGAGTCAAGTCTTATAACTAGCCATATGAATAAAGGACGCATGTTGATGGTGAAACTCATCTAGATACTTGAATTGCTGAGGAATTTTGCAACCATGTTCAAAAGCTTATCTCACATTCTTATTTCAGCCTATATGAACAACTCTAGTATAAAGCCCCATACTATTCTTTTGTTTTTGTTTTTGTTTTGTGGTTTCCCCATAGTTGGCAAAACATTTTTTCCAATGCATCTTTCTGTCTGACATCCCTAAATAACCTTACGGTTATACCGGCTCATACTCTTCAAACATTGATATTTGCAGTTTTTGATCCGCTTTATTGGAAGAGTATAGAAAACGCCAACCTATTTCATCAGCCAAAATATCACAATTTCTTCTTTTTTTGTTTCCAATTCTTTAACCGACAGATACTCATGGGATACAAATTGCCGGAGATAGTATCTTCCCTTTTCATCATAACATCCTGAATATAAACCATACAATGAATCAAATAATCTATTACATCTCCACCGTAGATTCCAAAGAACCCGAAAAGCGGGGATTTTTGCAACATTCCTGTATATATACTCGGTGCTGCACACAGCCAAATCATATAAAGGCGGCTCTTTTCCCTATCTCTGAAACCCCCTACTCTTTTCCTTCTGAGCTTTCAATTTGAACCCTTTTGCTCTTTTTCTCGGTTAAAAAATCAATGCGTCATAATACATTGGTACTTACAACTTAGTCAAACAATTATCCCGTTTACAAAATGGTGGAGTCCTGGGATGTACGGATGTATGTATTTGTAGACGCTGACCCCCCTGTCACGTGACCGAAGCAAAAAAACAAAAAAAAAAACAAAACAGACCCCACGCGCGCACTCACGCTACACATTCATCCCACGATCTACGCCATTCTAAAATCTACCATACTAAAAACAAGCACCTTCAATAGCTGCAAAAAAACACATCTGGAGTCACTCAAGACACGTCAGAAGTGCCATATTGCCCAGAAATCAAATACTCCCCGTCTTCAGAGAAAACTTCCAAAGATCAGACCCCAAAACACTATAACCCATCGTCCCATTACGCATCATGCCTGAGTTTGACGATGTCATACAGCCTCCACATTACCGGCCCCAATTGGACTATAACCCAATGTCTAGTATCGAACGATACACCGTGCTACTAAAAGATGGCGAGACAACTGCCACCATATACCCTGTACAAAATACCGATAATCTCCCCCCTGGCTTGCTTGCATTCTTGTGTGATGAGTTCAATATCGAAATCGAGCGTGGTGACACATTCTCCTTCTTCGATACATTGCATATTGAGTCGTTCCAAAACTACTGGTTTGGTGCTTTCGCTGGCGTTATGGTACTTGGTGACTCTCTAACACTCGAGGGCCCCAAACACTGGGAAAAAGAGTGTTTGGGCACCTTTTTTGTCAAACCAAACTACCCTGGTCGAGCTTCCCATATATGCACTGCGGGATTTCTCGTAAATGCTGGTATCCGAGGCAAGGGTATCGGTAGAACCCTCACCGACTGCTTTCTTCAGTGGGCTCCTCGACTTGGATACACTTACTGTGTGTTCAATTTGGTGTTTGAAACTAACGTGGCGGCACGGAGTATCTGGGAATCGCTCAATTTCAAGCGAATTGGCCGCATAAAGTCAGCAGGTATTTTGAAGGGCCATGACACCGCTGTCGATGCGATAATATATGGCCGAGAGCTTGTGGCAATCACTGATTCCACTTTGGGTGCATATCGCTTCGACAAAATCAAGTATTACCTCGAAACCGGAAAGTATCCGCCAATGGCCGATCGCCAGGAGAAGTCGCGGCTCCGTTCATCTGCTTCCCATTACAGATTAGAGTACGGGAAACTTATGCTTCGTGATAAAGAAGTTGTCAGTGACCCGGTACGTCAGCTCCAGATCTGCGCGGAAGTCCACCTCTCGAACCACGGAGGAATCAATAAGACCACACAAGTGGTTGCTGAAAAATATCATTGGACCAGGATTAAGGACACAGTCGCTGCCGCCATCAAGAATTGCATGGCGTGTCGTGAACTGGCTAAGGAAGATACCTTGGTGAAGCGTGTTCCTGTGACGAAGAAACAAATCCAGGGTATGTCGCGTGACACCAATGGGCATAACATGGAGAAGGCCGTTGCTGGAATGCGGGACATCATACGTCGTGACACGGGGCATGATGATGTCGACTCCATGAGTGTTCTACATCATTTACCCAACCGAGAAGCTGACGGTTTGCTTGGTCATGATCTTTCAAGTCTTGATGATGGGCTCATTGCCGTAGTTGAAGCTGCTCAGAAAAGACAGAAGACCAGCAATGGGAGACGTGATTCAACCCATCACCATGCGGCCTCCCAACGAAATCACCCCAGTTCTGCAGCACCCACTTATGCTGCGGTTGCTGCTGCTGCGGTTGGCAATCATTCAAACAACCCGTTTTACGCGGGTGATTACCTGCATCACGCCTTCACTAATAAATATGGCACTAGCAAGCGCAACGACTCCCGCGATGACCACGTTCCCGTGGATCCTGATGTATCCGCATTTGACCACAATGTGAATGCAGGTGGGGATGAAATTGAAATTGCACGAGCGCTAATGCAGTCAAATGAAGTTGATCATCAGAGTCCTCAATCCACACAACCTCAAGAGAAACAGTCTGATGATCGAAACGACGAAGCAAACATGTTCTTCAAGAACGATTAATAATCACCTCAAGTAGCTACGAATCTTTTTAATAATTAAAATTGCAATTCGATATCTATTTATGTATTTAATGTTCTTTTTTTCTTTTGCTTTATTGTTTGATAAAAAGAGTTTCTAATGGAATACAACTGTGGCTGAAATCTTCAACAGCACATCATCATTCCCCCAAACGATTGATGCATTTTACTTCAAACCTCAGACATGGTTGTATTCATGCTGTTCCCCCAGCGTCATGACGAATAATGTTTAAAAGTCAACGCCAATAACCATAGCCAACAAGGCCATTCTGATGTACAAGCCGTATCTCATTTGTCTGAAATAGGCGGCCCTTTGGTCAAAGTCGACCTCTTCCTTGACTTCGGAAGTTCTTGGCAATGGGTGCATCACACACATGTGTTGCTTGGCATGAGACAAGATTCTGTTGTCAACGACGTAGGTATCCTTCAATCTCAAGTACTTCTCTTTGTCTTGGAATCTCTCTTCCTGGACTCTGGTACAGTACAAGACATCAGACTTAGCAATAATCTCTGGAGTCAACTCTTCCGTTTCAGAGACCAACATCTGGTTATTCACCAACATCTCCTTAATCGACGATGGCAAGGCCAATTCCTTTGGAGACACCAATTGAACACGGACTTGGTAGTGACGCAACAAGTACAACAAAGAGTGTACGGGTCTACCGTACTTCAAGTCACCCATGAATGTCACAGTGATACCATTCACCGTACCCAACTCTTCTCTGATGGTAAACAAGTCCAACAAAGCTTGAGTTGGATGTTCCTTGCTACCATTGCCACCATTGATAATTGGAACTGGAGAGTACTTAGCAGCAATTTCGGCAGACTCCTCGGAAGGATGTCTCAAGACAATGGCATCAGAGTAACAAGCCAAAGAACGGATAGTGTCTTGCAAAGTCTCACCCTTCTTCACAGAGGATGAGTCTGCGGCAACGGCAACAACTCTACCACCCAATCTTTGCATAGCAGCATCAAAAGAGGAAGAAGTTCTGGTAGATGGCTCGTAGAACATCGTAGCCAACAATCTACCCTTCAACAAGTCCAAGACACCTTGTCTTTCAACACCTAATCTCATCTCTTGAGCAACAGTGAACAAAGAGTGCATGTCGGAACGGGTGAGGTCTTTGACAGACAAGACAGAGTTTCTCAAGAAGGTGTTGTTCTTTCTGATGTAGTTCACAAGAGCATCACCCTCAGACAAGTTGGCAGGAGGCTGGGAAACCAACTCAGAGCCCAACTTCTCCAAATCGCCTTGTTGAGAAATTTCCTTGACCAAAGATGGGCGACGAGCATCACCGAACGAGGTTCTGCTTCTTCTACGGTTACCCAAGTTTGGAGATTGTGGAACAGCACCAACAGCGCCGAATCTGTCTCTAGCTTGGGCACCATTCTGACCAGAAGCAGCAGATGGCAAAATGACACTGTCCAAGCAAACAGTCTCGCCATGGTGAGAAACTCTCTCGATGTATCCTCTCAAGTTCACCTTCTTGAAGATAGCAGCAGTGAAGTCATCACCCTTGTAAACTCTGTCAAGCTCAACATCAACAGAAGCATCTTGTTGAGGAATGTTGAAGATCTTAGTTGGATTGGTGGAGAAACGCTTCACAATGTCATCAACACTAAGCTTACCTTCCTTGACAGCGGAAATCAACAAAGGCAATGTCTCCTTTGAGCCCAATCCTGGAACAATGTCGAAACCAAGACCCTTAGCAACCAAGTAAGGAGTAATTCCAATAGAGAAACAGTCAATGTCTTCCAAACCAGCCCACAAAGCAGCTTGGTCCTTCTCGGATGGCAAGAAGCTGAATTGAGAGTAGTCTGCTTGAGAGAGGAACAAAGAGAAAACAGAAACATCGCAAGTCACCTGCAAGTTCTTTGCCTTGGCCATCTTGATCAAGTCCAAGTCCTCACCAGAAGAAACACCGGTGATGTGGATGGAGCGACCGTGCAAAGAGGCCAACAACAACACAGAAGCCAAATCAGTAGCCTTAGCATCGGTAATGATTGGCTTGCTAGCAGGCCAAGCAGCAAATTGAGCGGAAATAGAAGCAACGTTGGAGCTAGTCAAGTCATTGTATGGCAAGTACAAAGCGCCAGCAGTAGCAGAAGCAGAAGCGACTTCCTCGTAGTTAGACTCGGAGCCGGCCACATACACCGAAAAGTCGGTATAAGCAGCATCAGAAGCAGCATCAATAGCTTCCTCCAAGCTGGCAGCGTCAACAATGCTGGTTCCCGAAACAGTTTGAGGCAAGAAAGCGTTGAAAGTGAACCCAGAAGCCAAAGCAGTCTTGGTGGTGGCCTCGAATTCCTTCAAAGATGGAACAAATGAAGAAATGTTAACCAAACCTGGCAAGGTAGTAGTGGAGTGGGAAGTTTGAGCATCGTTGTTAGAAACCTCCATGTTTGGAGCTCTAGCGATAGCCTCAATCAACAACTTAGCACACTTGACGTTAGTCACCAAAGGAACAGAGTAGTCCACAGCCATACGACGAGATTCGTAACCCTTAGACATGTAGTTGGCAGGACGACGGAAACGGTTGGCAGATGGCAAGTTGACGTACAAGTCAATCAAGTGATTAGCCAAATGTTGGGTCAAGGAGTACTCGGACTTTTGGTCCTCTTCTTTGTTCAACACCTCCAAGTAGTGAACGGGGATACCGTGCTCTTTGATGAAATCAGCAGTACCGGCAGTGGCGAACAACTTGTAATCCATCTCATGCAACTTCTTGATGGCAGGCAACAACTCTTGCTTCTCCTTGAAAGAACCAATGGAGAACAAAATGTTCTTCTTTGGCAATTTGAAGCCGGTGGAGATCAAAGACTTCAAGTAGGCTTCGTATTTGTTTCTACCGAAAGTAGCAACTTCACCAGTAGAAGCCATCTCAACACCCAAGATTGGGTCAGCACCAGCCAATCTGGAGAAAGAGAATTGAGGCACCTTGACAGCACAGTAGTCCTCAGGTAATTTCTCACCAGGGTATGGAGTAACAGGAATGTCCATGATAGCCTTGGTGGCCATCTCAATCAAATCAGTACCAACAACCTTCGAGATAAATGGGAAAGAACGAGAAGCACGAACGTTACACTCAATGACCTTAATATCGTTGTCCTTGGCAATAAATTGGATGTTGTAAGGACCAGTGATGTCCAACGCCTTACCAATCTTAGCAGTGGCCTCGACAATTCTTCTGACAGTCTCAGGGTCCAAATCTTGAGGTGGCACAATAAGAGTGGCGTCACCAGAGTGAACACCGGCATTCTCAACATGCTCAGACACAACGTGCATGATCATCTTACCATCCTTAGCAACAGCATCCATCTCGATTTCCTTGGCGTTCTCAATGTACTTGGTAATGACAACCGGGTAGTCTGGAGACACGTCAACGGCTTGAGACAAGTAAGAGCGCAAGTCATCCTTGGAGTAGACAGTGTTCATAGCAGCACCAGACAACACGTAAGAAGGACGCACCAACACTGGGAAAGTAACCAAATCAGCAAATTCCTCGGCTTCTTCAAAAGAAGTCAATTCCTTCCAGGCTGGCTGGTCAACACCGATCTTGTCCAACATTCTAGAGAACTTGTATCTGTTCTCGGCGGAGTCAATCATCTCAGGAGAAGTACCGAAAATCTTGACATTTTGACGGTGCAAGGTCAAAGCAATGTTGTTAGATGTTTGACCACCCATAGAAATGATGACACCAGCAGAGTTTTCCAAGTCATAGATATCCAAAACTCTCTCCAAGTTGATAGTCTCGAAGTACAATCTGTCAGCCTCATCGTAGTCGGTGGAAACAGTCTCAGGGTTGTAGTTGATCATAATGGTCTTGAAGTTGTTCTCTCTCAAAGTTCTGATGGCTCTAACAGCACACCAGTCAAATTCAACGGAAGAACCAATTCTGTAGACACCAGAACCCAAAACAATCACACCATGGTCGTCAAAAGTAACATCGGAAGAGTCGGCGTTATAAGTAACGTACAAGTAGTTGGTGAAAGCAGGGAATTCTGCAGCAACAGTATCAATTTGCTTGACGAATGGAACGACACCGGCCTCCTTTCTCAATCTTCTGATAGCAACTTCGTTAGATCCCAAGAACTTGGCAATTTGTCTGTCCTCAAAACCCAATTGCTTGGCTTGTCTCAAAACAGAAATTGGAAGGTTTTCCTTGACGCCATACCCAGTGATCTTGTTACCAAACTTGATCAAACCGTCCAACTTGTTCAAGAACCACTTGTCAATGTTTGTCAACTTCCACACCTTGTCCACGGAGTAGCCGTCAGACAAAGCGTTAGCAACAGCAAACAAACGTTGGTCAGAAGGAGTTTGCAACTCAGTGTCAATATCAATAGACATCAAAGCGTTAGTCTTGTTGAAACCCAAGTTCTGGTAGTCAACCGATCTGATGGCCTTTTGAATGGCTTCTTCAAAAGTTCTACCGATAGACATGACTTCACCGACAGACTTCATGGAAGAAGACAACAAAGAGGAGACTCTGGTGAACTTCTTCAAGTCCCATCTTGGGATCTTAACAACAACGTAATCCAAAGATGGCTCGAAACAAGCACAGGTGGACTTGGTGACGGAGTTCTTGATCTCATTCAATGGAATGTTCAAACCCAATTTGGCAGCAGTGTAAGCCAATGGGTAACCAGTGGCCTTGGAAGCCAAAGCAGAAGAACGAGACAATCTAGCGTTAACCTCAATAATGCAGTACTCCTTAGAGAATGGGTTCAAAGCATATTGAATGTTACACTCACCAACAACACCCAAGTGTCTGATCACATTAACGGCAGTAGTTCTCAACATGTTGTAGTCCTCATCGGACAAGGTTTGAGAAGGAGCAACAACAATGGAGTCACCAGTGTGAATTCCCAAAGGATCAAAGTTCTCCATGTTACAGACAGTGATACAGTTGTCGAAGGCATCACGGACAACCTCGTATTCGACTTCCTTCCAACCCTTCATGGATCTCTCAACAAGAACTTGCGAAGAGGTAGCAAAAGCCTTAGAACACAAGGCAACCAACTCCTCTTCGTTGTCCGCGAAACCAGAACCTAAACCACCCAAAGCATAAGCAGCTCTAACAATCAATGGGTAGCCGATAGCATTAGCAGCATCCACACACTCTTCAACAGTGGTACAAGCTTCAGATCTAGCACACTTCTCGTTGATCTCGTCCATGGCACTAGCAAACAACTCTCTGTCCTCAGTGGTGATGACAGTATCAATTGGGGTACCCAAAACCTTGACACCCAAGCCTTCGAATTCATCCTTCAAAGCAATACCAACAGACAAAGCAGTTTGACCACCGAAAGTACAGTAGACACCATCTGGACGTTCATATTGAATGACCTTTCTGACGAAGTCAGGGTTGACTGGCAAGAAGTAGACCTTGTCAGCCAAACCCTTAGAGGTCTGAATAGTGGCGATGTTTGGGTTAATTAAAATGGTGTAGATGCCTTCTTCTTTCAAAGCCTTGATGGCCTGGGAACCAGAGTAGTCGAACTCACCAGCTTGACCAATAGACAAACCACCAGAACCCAAAACAAGCACCTTCTTGACGTTTTCTCTTGGGTGAGCGGCTCTGTTCTCCTCGATTTTACCACCTGGGAATTCAACAGCCTTGTAGACACCGGTGTTCTTGAATTCAACAACAGAGTTGATGAAAACATCGAACAAGAACTCGGTGTCTCTTGGACCAGGAGTGGACTCTGGGTGGAATTGAACCGAGAAGTATGGCTTGCTCTCATGGTACATACCCTCGTTGGATTGGTCGTTAGCGTTAACAAACAATTCCTTCCAGCCAGAGTTCAAAGTGGAGGCATCAACAGCGTAACCGTGGTTTTGGGAAGTGATGTAACATCTACCCGAAATGGTGGAGGTACATGGGATGTTGTGACCACGGTTACCGAACTTCAACTTGATGGTCTCAGCACCAGTGGCTCTAGCCATCAACTGGTGACCGAGACAAATACCGAAAACTGGTGTCTTTCCTTCCTTCATTACCTTGTCCAATCTGGCAACAGTCTCGGTCATGACTTGAGGGTCACCTGGACCGTTCGAAATGAACAAACCGTCGTACTCCTCGGTGGTATAGTCGTAGTCCCAAGGAACGACCTTCAATTCGACACCTCTGGCAACAAAACAACGGATCTGGTTGTACTTCATACCAACATCAATGGCAACAATTCGGATGGTCTTACCGTTTTTGTCGGTTCTGACATTAGATTGAGGCTTGTACAAAACAGGCTCTTTGGTGGAGACCTTGGCGACCAAGTTCTTCACATTGGGGTCATCCCATTCAGGAACATCGAAGTATTGTTGCCAGTCTTGTTGGCCAACGACTTCGTCGTGCTTGGTTGACTCCTTTTGAAGGGCAAGTCTACCCAAAGTAGAACCATTGTCTCTCAACTTCTTGGTCAAAGCTCTGGTGTCAACACCATAGATAGCAGGAATGCCCTCCTGTTGCAACCATTGACCCAAAGAAGACTTGGCCAAGAAATGAGAGTACTCTTCGGTATAGTGAGCAACAACCAAACCAGCAATGTGGATACGGTTGGACTCAAAGTATTTTGGCAACTGGTCAACAATGTCGCACTTCAAGTCTCTGTCAGGAACACCGTAGTTACCGACAAGGGGGTAAGTGATAACCAAAATCTGACCTTCGTAAGATGGGTCAGTAATGGACTCAGGGTAACCAACCATACCAGTTTGGAAAACAACTTCACCGGCAGCAGAAACTGGAGCACCGAAGGAGTAA
This sequence comes from Metschnikowia lachancei, assembly GCA_030572615.1. NCBI lineage: Eukaryota > Fungi > Ascomycota > Pichiomycetes > Serinales > Metschnikowiaceae > Metschnikowia > Metschnikowia lachancei. The sequence goes on from JAJMAK010000004.1 coordinate 127,520, forward strand.
CCTTGCAAGGTGTGACCATCCTTGGTCTCCAAGGTCATCAAACGGTCACCGGTGGACTCCATTGGAGGGGAGATAGGGGCAGACAACGAAGCCATCTCTGAAAGTTCTCTTTGAGTAAGATTGAAAAAAGAAGGGGGGAAATTGATTTTTCAAACTTTAGGGGTAATTGAATTGAGCAAGTTTGCAAAAGTGGGGGATGTTCTTAGCAAAACTTGATTTCAGGAACGATTCAAAAGAGATCTAGTGACAGGTTAGTATTGAGATGAGATGATTGGAGTGCGCCCAGGGGGTCCAAGAGCAAGGGAAAAAATCGAGATTAAAACAAAAAAAAAAAAAAAAAAAAAGAAAAGAAAAGAAAAGAAAAAGAAACGTTGCGTCAATGTCCGAGTCAATGTCTGCGATACTCAAGGCTGCTGCTGCTGCAGGCGTCATTGTAGAGCAGCGATCCGGTCGAGTGCAGCCAAAGAAAAAAACCATCCGCCAGTGCAGGTAGTTATAAGCGATGGAGACAGGGTGAACCGGGGAAGGCATCAGCCACCGAAGCAGGCGAGTGAGAAACTTTCTCCGGATTCCGAGGGGCTGCAAAAAAAAGCGGGGCCGTTTCGGAAGGGACTTTGTAAACTAATGACGAGAGTGAGACAGGACATGACAAGGACATTCAAAGGCGAAAAGGACAAGCATATAGGGTGAAGCATAAAGGGCAAGACATAAAGGGCAAGGCAAAATGGAGGATCTGAAAGGACCAATTGCCGCCAGTGCCCAACAGTTAAGAGACTACGCTAGGGGACTGACTGTAACAAGTAGACCTCATTTAAAGCATCTCTCAACAATTGGCACAAAAGCAGCAGCGGTCCGATCGATCACGAGTAGTAACATACTTGTAAAAAAAGTCACAATTGGGGGAAGTGGCGTTTTTTTTCGATCAAAGAACAGCAACTGAGGCGATTGGCTATTGTTGAGAGAGAGAAGAAAGAGAGAAAGAAAGAGGAGAGGAGAAGGAGAGGAAGAAAAATAACCTCTCGATTCATGGGGCGGCACAGCGATGGTATTTATACTGATGTGGAGAGCACGAGAAAAAAAAAAAAAAAAAAAAAAGAAAAAAAGTCTTAGGGCAGTCCCGGGCGATGAGCCAATGCCGTACAGGCCTCAGAAGATCTCTCTTCACTATGGGGTCGGCACGTGATGTGAGCGTTCCGAGGGTAGACGTAATGTCAGCTGCGTCGCAACCCACTAACAAAAACGCCGCTGGTTTCCAGCGATGACGGTGACGAAGGCAAGGAGGCATCGTGTGACTAATAAGGTGAAAAAATTTTACTTTCCGACGACCAAACTCACAGAGTGGGGAAAAAGCTTTGATTTGGATTGCTTAGTGATTTTTTTATTCATAAAATAAAGAAACGAAAAATATTACATCGGCCCTAGAGGCGGAGCATTCTCTGAGACCCTTACAAATTCAAGTAGTTGCTGCTTCTGTATGGCCCAAGATTTGCCGGTTTATTCTGGGGCGAGATCCGAGAAAAAACAGACCCTCGGAAGGACATTCCACCTGTCTGCAGGACGAGATGAGTTCCACCAGGGGGAAGTTCATTTGGACGTTTTTGCATTTGGACGTTTGTTAAACATCTTCTTTCAACCTGAAATCACCGCAATTGTGGTAATTCCTCCGTTTCCTCTCTTCTTTTCTGTTCGACAAGCAATATTAAAAGTATCAACCAAGAAAAAAAATATCTTCATTGACTGAGGCCTGCATCCAGAAGGGAAAACCTCTCAATTTCATGCACTAATTGTTGCACTAATTTTATACTTGCTCCCGAGTCAATATGACCGAACAAAAACCCGAAGGGCGATGCTGGTGCTGCAGTGATGGTGATGTTATGGAGATTTTTTTTTTCTTTTTGGTTTTTTTAGGGCTCTTTCAAGCTGATATATTCAGGTGGCAAAATACGCTCCATTTTAAATGTCAGAGTTCGGTATTTCTGTTAGGTTGTAGTAGCAGCAAAAGGTATTCTGGTTAGATTAAAGTGTGCTGAGGACAAAGTGCCTTGAAATGGTGTTTCGGACAAGGTATCAACTGCTATGCTAATGTGAGGTTTCTTTTCTGAATATTAAACATTCTACGAAGAAATAAGTCCAAATTTGGGCAAATTAAAGTAATTACTAGTGTCAGGTAACGGTGATGTAGGCCAGTGCTTAAACTGAGCAAGATGGATTGTAAAGGTATACACATCCAGAAAAGAAAGCCCATAAAGAATTGAAGACGGAAAGGTCTGCTGATTTTACACCCAAGAGATAAGATTTATTGAGATTTATGGAAAACCCAGACTTTCGAATATCCGAGTGGGGTTTTGTCAATGGCTCGTGGTCCTTCTCAGATGCGATTACCAAACTTAAAGAGTTCGTGTATTTGAAGTATTTGAAAAACCGACCCTTTTGGAAGTGATGTAGGTTTAACCTTTTGATTCTCTTTGTTTTTGAGTTTATTAATGTGGTTGTCCTTTTTATTGGAAGAGAAGTGTTTCAATTGGGTAAGTGGAAGCTTGCTCATATTCTTAAGTTTCATCAGTAATTTCGCAACATTTGCGAATTCGCCAAATTCACACTCACAAATGATCACCGGATAAAGACCAGGAATTTTACAAAAGTGATACTTAAATAGACTACTAAATGAGTATTTACAATGAAATAAAAGAGTTTCTAATACTTTGATCTTTACTACCACCTCACCAATATTGCGGGCATTTCAGGAATACCGGGGTTGACATCCTCTAACATGAATTATACGACAAATCTCTATCAAAAGACCATTCCTGGAATACTAAATTAGCTCTTTATAAATATTACATGGTGCACTGGTCTGTATTATAAGAGATTTCAGATTAAGCTTCATTTGCAATAATTTCCTTCACACGAGATGAGGGAATTCAAACTGTGTAACCGGAACCTTGGTGCAAATTTCAAAGTCACTATTCACCTAAGTAGGGACGATAAACACCACCATCGCCCGCACTCTTCTCACCAGAAACAACCTTACCCGAGGAGAGAACGTCAATAGAGGGTAAATGATTGGTAAGGTTACTTTTGAAGAACACTTGGAATACTGCTGTCAGTCGTAAGTTAGCACGCGATATTTAGATGCCTCCTAGACATCCATTATAAGCGCAAAACCACCAGCTTTTCTATTTAGCTTTAGTATCAAACATATTACTCGAGGCCTGAAAACGGCAACATGTTTTTGAGCATGGTAGTCTTGGTAGCTACTTAGTTGTACAAGTGTTTGGGTTTAGTAGTTGAAGCCATAGGCATTATGTCATGTGTTTGGAAATTCCCAGTGATTTCTTTTGTTTGAGAATTTTGGCAACTAGCTTTCGAGAGTGTGTGAGCTTGTTGTGATGCTGAAAAGCGAGGAATCAAACGCGATGACACCGCACAAGTAATCGTCACTTTGGGGTTTTTGCGGAGAGCCCTTCACTCTTTATAAGTTTCCAGAGGTACATGATACAAGAGAATCAGCCAAGAGCACTGCGTTTTTGAAAGGGCTAGGGAGCTAGAATTCAACTTAACTACTCAAAGGATATCAAGACTTTCGTTTCGCCGTCAATAAAAGAAGAAGGCACTTAATTCTAGGTTAAGTTCACCCGGTGACATTCAATTGACAGTGTGGTCAAAAATTTCGGAATCAACAATGTCAAAGAGGGCTTCCTCAAACAAAAAAACAGTATCCAGAAACAGTTAAAAAGTTTAGTATGTAAGGCCAGTTTTGGGAAGTTTCCACTTATATGGCTCAAATAGTAGGTGTTCTTATTTGAGTATCACCCAGATACTGGAGAAGGTTCCAAAACTCATTGTACCGATACTGCCTTTGAGTTGGAAATTAGATAATCGATTAGATAAACTCGACTGACGACCAAATCATTCAGCTTATATATCACTCGTAATATGCCCCACCTTGTAAATCCTACTTAGACTTGCCAAGAAATGCCTATACTGAAGCTTAAAAGGTAGCACATTACTCACCCATGTGCTAGAAGAATCATTAACCAGATACCCGTGGTGTAGCATTCACGTGGAAAGGTTTTTTGCACGAGACTGCATGATAGGCTCGGCTATGCCAGCCTCTGAATTCATTGGGTGTCGCTTTCATCCACAAATATCTATAATATCTATAATGTATATATCTATATATATATATATATATACATCGCTTGATTCCTAAACTTTACATAGACCCACCGAAACATCGAAATCTGAAGTGCACCTAAAGAACTAAAGAAGAAATTCATTCAGGAATCCGCCGTCGAAGCCGACCTGCGGCACATGACGCGTGGACTTATAACGGGAGGACTTATACCGGTGGCACAGGCTTCCCAAAAGAATGTGTGCATATTTGTGGGATTGCTTGTTTTTCTTGCACCAGAAAATCTGAATAAACTATATCAGAAGAATGTTCTTAGGATCAAATCATCTATCCATGACATCCCATAAAATATCAAAGACAATATAGTAAATGTTATTCCAACCTTCTCTGAAAACCTCAAGTTTTCTACACCTGTTTTCCGCGAAAGCCGTCTAAAATGTGCCTCCGGTTAAGCTCACGCCACATGGAAGCATCTCAGAAGCAAACAAACAACAAGCCCTATATAATAAAAAAGATAAAATATGTGGTAAAATAGGAAAAAATAAGAGAAAATATTAAGAAAATATACACCCAACCACATATTCACCCAGATGAAGAACAATCGTCAAACAAACTCCCCTATAACTTAATAGAGGCGGAGTCAAACTTGCTAGAAAGTGCAATACTTTTCTTTTCTATCTTTTCCACGTGCGCGTGGCCCCAAATGCTGCATGCCTATCTACGCGGCCGGCCCCACCGCGCAGCCGTACCAGCCCATCTCGCACAGCGAATATATTTATGGTGCCGTCTCCACGCCAAGCAAAACCGATACAGCTCCCACTACTTTCCATATATCGTATTTTGGCTGCGGAGCAAAGTATAGATTTTTAGAGTCACAGAAGCACCAGAGGGTTCTGTTTGAGGTTTTCTTGTTTTCTTGTTTGCTTCTTTGTTTGCTTCTTTGTTTGCTTCTGTGTTTGCTTCTTTTATTCTTTTGCTTCTTCCTTTTTCACAGCTAAAGACGTCACTTGGCCCACTCGGCCCAAAACTCGCACCCATTGCTCAGTACCAGCTGCACCCATAAAAACTGCCATTTCTACACTCTACACATGGCCATCATCAAAAACTTCCGGGAATCCCTTCGACGGGCAGTCCATCGCGTGTTGCCGCCCGACCGGTCCCACGGAACCGCCATCCGCGACCACATACACATATTCACCCTGGCACTATATCCTTATGTGGTGAAGGTCATTCCCAACTTCCGGGCTGCTCATTACACGTATATTTTGTTCATGACATTCCTCACGTCGGTGATTGTGTACCCGCTCACGGGGTTCCGCTTTATTGACATTTTGTTCCTTATGGCCGGCTCGTGTACGCAAGCCGGACTAAATACCATCAACTTGAACGAGCTAAAGCTTTCCCAGCAGATTATCGTATACATCACCGCCACTTTAACCACGCCCATCTTCATCCATGGGCTGGTTTTGTTTGTGCGGCTCTATTGGTTCGAAAGATACTTCGACGATATCAAAGAATCCTCCAAATTAAACTACAAAATGCGCAGAAACGCCACGCTTGCGGCCCGCACCAGATCCACCGATCGCACCGCCGCAAACACCATGAACAACCAGGGGTTGGGCTCTGCCCCTGGCGGCATTAGCCGCTCTCGCACCTCAGACAAGCTTGGGGGTGTTAATGCGCCCCAAAAACCCCGACAAAATGCGTCGGCGGCTGTTGTTACCAACCCTTTATTGGAGCCCCAGGGCCCGTCGCAGCTGTCGTCTTCTGAACAGTCTAAAACGACAAACAGCGGCGTTGAGCTGGGCAAAACTATCTACAAGGAGCCCAGCGACGGCGAGGATGTCGAAGATGTCGACGACATCGACGACTACGACCCCACTGCCTTATCGCCCACTTCCCCGGACAACGCTCCGCCCCTCGACGGCATCAAGTTCGCCGACTTACCCAAACCGTCAAAAAGAACCCAGGAAGTCGACCCTTCCGACATGTACAAGTCGATTGCGCTTCTCCAGAAGCACAAGCGTAGAGATAGTGGCCTAGATGACGATGTGTTAGTGATCAAGTCGCCCAACGAGATCGAGCGCGACCTAAACACCCCCATCTTTACCACGCGCACCCACCACTTGCACTTTCCCTCCTCGCGGCGGACCGGAAAGTGGCGTATGGGCAGACGTAGCAAGAGTAAAAATCCCTGGGACGCTTTGAAGAAGACAATCTCCAATAACACCGGCCGCAAGCGTACCATGTCTATGGAAATCGACAATGACAATGACAATGACTCCATTGACAGCGAATTGCACGATGATACGGCATTGACGGACGCAAACGACGAATTTGCCGAGGAAACCTCCATCAACTCTGTGGCCGACGATCCCCACGATGACGCCAGTATTATCTCCTGTAATTCCTCGCACCACGAGAACGACCACGTGGACGTGGAAACCGACGAGGAACTTCTGGAGAAGGAAGCACCCAAAAAATCGGGTTTTCAGGACGCCCACGGAGACGATCTCAAGACAAAGTTCGCCCGGGAACCCACAATTGACCGTCAGAGACGACAGGCGCGTAACCAGGGCCGCCGTCGCTTGCGGAAGTGGCGTACGCCTGGCGTCACCACTAAGTTGCACACGCGTACAATGACGGATCATAGTATAGCTCTGGGAAACGACGCCGAGGGTGATGATGATGATGACGACGATTACGACGACGAAGAAGATGAATTGGACTCAAACGGTTCGCCAATCACAAAGGTCATGAGCACAAACTACCTTTCTTGGACGCCTAAAATCGGCAGAAACTCGACATTTGTGCACTTGACAGAAGAACAAAAGGAAGAGCTTGGTGGAGTAGAGTACCGTGCCATCAAGCTCTTGATCAAGATCATTTTTGGCTTCTACCTTGGGTTCCACGTCATTGCCTTTTGTCTCTATGTTGGGTTCATCAAGGTGGCTTCTGGATATGCCCAAGCCATGCGAGATTTTGGAATCTCTCCAACTTGGTGGGGGTTCTTCACCGCACAGTCGGTGTTTAACGATTTGGGTTTGACCTTGACGCCCAACTCAATGATGACATACAGCAGAAACGTGTACATGTTGGTAATCTCCAGTTTCTTTATTGTCATTGGTAACACTGGGTTCCCCATCTTTCTTCGGTTCATCATTTGGGTGATGTTCAAAACGGCCAGGCCCTTGTCTCAATATAAGGAATCGCTTGGGTTTTTGCTCGACCACCCCAGACGTTGTTTCACGTTGCTTTTCCCTTCGATTCCCACGTGGTGGTTGTTTTTCATTTTGATCGTGCTCAATGCCACCGACTTGGTGTTGTTCATTATTCTCGATTTGAAGAGTGATTATTTGGAGGGCATTCCTTTGGGCTTCCGTATATTGGACGGGTTGTTCCAGGCCTTTAGTACCAGAACGGCGGGCTTTACTGTAGTCGATTTGTCTCAGCTCCACCCAGCAGTGCAGGTCAGTTACATGATCATGATGTATATCTCGGTTCTTCCGTTGGCAATTTCCATTAGAAGAACAAATGTTTATGAAGAGCAGTCTTTGGGAGTCTATCTTAAGGGTGACGATGCCGGTCATGATATCGAGAGCACGCCCAAGAGTTTCATCGGTACACATTTGAGGAACCAGTTGTCGTTTGATTTATGGTTTGTCTTTCTTGGGCTTTTCATTATCTGTATCGCAGAGGGTGGTAAGATTGAGAATGGAGACTTGAGGTTTACGGTGTTTACGATTCTCTTTGAGATAGTCAGTGCCTATGGTACGGTGGGGCTTTCACTCGGCTACCCGGATGTGGACCAGTCTTTCTCCTACAGATTTACCACGCTTTCCAAGTTGGTGATTGTGGCCATGATGATCAGAGGCAGGCATAGAGGTCTTCCTTACTCTTTGGATAGGGCCATCATGTTGCCTGATGCAGACATGCATAAGAGAGATATGCTTCAAGAAAACCATGCCTCCCAGCGAGCTGGATCACTTAGCATGGAGCCTACTGGCACTTCTTTCAACGATGCTGCCAGCGGTGGGTTACCGGGACGATTACGGAGAACAATATCACGGAAAGCGCATGAGTATCGTAAGCACTCATTGTTTCCAGCACCCACGAAACTTCCCGAGGAAATTCACGAGATGAGGACCATGAGTCGAAACCATTAGGTTGGGTTATCTTGAGAATTCATCTTGAGGATTTTCTCAAATATCCATGATTGAGGTGACTGAGGCGATTTGAGAGTTTTTATTTATCTGGAAAAAGGTGTTTCTACCCCACAACCGCTACCGTCACTTTTGCTGATGAGGTTATGATTTTTCTTTTTCTTTTTTCTTTTCTTAAAGCAAAAAGAATTAAGAAATTCCAGATTTTGATGACTTCAATAAAGCCCTGCTTATTTCCTGACGGTCTGGACCTTCTACTCGCACTGATCTTTTGCCGAGGTATGCGTACTGCACACACCACGAATGTGAAGAGCATCTCAAGAAATTAAGTGAGGGAAAAAAGGAAAAAATATAAAATACCTACCCAACCCAAATACCAAGGCATCTCCACACAAACACAACTCATAATGATCCGAAGACAAGCCAGAGAAAGAAGAGAGTACTTATACAAAAAGGCCTTGGAGTTGCAAGAGACGGCACAGCTTGAAAAAAGACAGAAATTAAAGGCTGCGTTGGCATCTGGAAAGGCGCTTTCTAAAGAGCTCAGTGAAGATACCGAACTCCACAAAAATTTCAGATTTGACGAGAGCGAGCAGGTCGACATCGATGACGAATACCTGGCATTATCGGGAGTCAACGACCCCCGAATCATTGTCACCACATCAAGAAACCCATCTGTCAGGTTGCTACAGTTTTCTAAGGAAATCAAGTTGATGTTCCCCAACTCCTTGAAGCTAAATAGAGGTAACTACGTGATTCCTGAGCTCGTCAAGTCTTGTGCCAAAGCCGCAATCAACGACTTGATTGTTCTTCACGAACACAGAGGTGTGCCCACGTCGTTGACGGTGTCGCACTTCCCCCACGGGCCATCGGCCATTTTCACATTGCACAACGTCAAATTGAGACATGATCTCCCCAACATGGGAAATATCTCCGAAGTGTACCCTCACTTGATATTCGAAAATTTCACTACTACATTGGGCCAGCGTGTGGTCAAAATCCTCAAACACTTATTCCCTCCAGGGGCGAAAAAGGACAGCTCCAGAGTAATCACTTTCATCAATAACGAAGACTTTATCAGTGTCAGGCATCACGTATACATCCAGACCAAGGATGGCGTTGAGCTTAGTGAAGTCGGACCCCGGTTCGAAATGCGTCTCTTTGAGTTGAGATTGGGTTTGATCGACAACAAGGATGCCGACATTGAATGGAAGGTGAAGAGATTTATCAGAACTGCCAACCGTAAAAACTACTTGGCAGAGTAATGGGTTTATTTCTTGAGGGGCACACGGCCGAGTGCTTGTGTAAACTTTTCCAGCTGCATTCTTACAAATAGTCTTCAAACGTAACTAAATAAAATACAATAGACTAAGACATAAATGAGGCATTGACACACACCGAACCTTTTAATATATCCCACCCAGGAGTCGTTGGGTTTCTTGCGATGCAACCGTAGTCGAAGTTGCCGTGAATTTAACAGACATGGATTGAGACTTTTCCAACACAAATAAGTCCAAGCATGTGTAGAAAATGCCCAGGGTATTTTGAAACACCACTCTATCGGAGCAAGACATACTCTAATTATTCTCGATTTCAGTAGTACATTGTCTGATGCAATCGCCCACTGAACTAGACACAAAGCTATCATTATCGAACCCAGAGTGAGCATAAGAACTATTAGAGACAACCGACTTTCTTCTGGACGGAGGCTTGGAGAACGACCTGGCAGGGTGATAGATTTCTTGGTCTTCAGAATCAGAAGATTCAGGACTAATGAGGAATTTCTTAAGCGGCGAATCCTCGCTTAATTCCTCGCCACCTTTAGATAGCGCAGGTTTCGTGCGATCCTTAAATTGCTTTGATAATTGAGATTGTGATTCGGAGGGAGACGCCATCGGTTGAGGGTTCTTTCTGGGGAATTTGTTGAACTCATTGCCACTGCGAGCGACGCTCGAGTTTGGAATATTAGATGCCACAGAGTGGTTGGATGCCACGCTCATCTTGCGACTAACGGTGGGAACAAACCCATGGCTGTAAGCATGCATGAGAGAGGGGCGGCGAGAGAATTCGTCATTGTTGATCATATCAGCGTAGGAGTAGAAAGACACAGAAGATCTGGAGCTCATCAATTTAGGAGGAGAAACAGGGGACTGTGGGTTTTGTTGGTTTTGCTGGTTTTGACTAGAAGGTGGCTGAGCCGTTGATTGGAAGTTGTTACCTCCACCGAAAGTCAGGTAATTCAACGAAGACAGCGACGTTACATGAACGGGGCTGTTTGCGTTTGCATTGTTCCCGTTATTGAAATGTGAAACAGAGTAAACGCTGTTCTTGCGCAGAGGCGTGTAAGGTCTACCCAAGGCCATATTCAAGCCAATCACAGAGGAGTTTCTGCGAGAGGAATACACCATTTCGACGTTATCCAAGTCAGTGGAGGAGTCAGATAATATCAGAGCAGTGGCATCTAAGGCAGGCGGAATATAGTCCTCGTGTTTAACCTGGCCCGTCATGTCTTGAACAGACCGTTCAAAGATGTGAGATCCGGGATTCTCCGATAAGCTATCAGTCTCCAGGACAGGAGAAATGACGGGAGAAATCAGCAGATTGCGTTTTGGTGCCATAGACGACGAAGGGGATTTCACCAGTGGTGGTTTTGTTGTGTGGTTGGCGGAATAAGTGTTATTGTGAAGGGGGGAGTTGTTGTAGCTCGAAGGAGACGTTGAAATGGCCGGCAAAGTCTTATTTTTAGAGGAACCCGAGGACGGAGAGGTTGACGAGCCAAGTCCAAAAGAGAACAACGACAAGCGTCTTTTGCCCATGCCATGGTTTCCAGAAGAAGAACTGGAGCCAGGAGCCCCAGGGGAAGAAGGTGGACTGGCAGTGGCCGTGTTCATGTTCATGTTCGGGGCCGGGGCAGGGGCCGGAGCCATAGCCGTATCCGGGGTCGGAGCCAAGGAATTTGGATTATTGTTATCAAGAGGAGACATTTGTGTATGGAATGCTTTTAGAATATTCAGTTTCTTATAACAACTTAGGGTTGAGAAACTATTGCGCCAGTAAAGGAAATGCTTCAGTTGTTTCTTGTGAGGCTTTCAAGCTGACTAATTCTTAGAATGATAGACTCGAATAGAATCCAAACACTATCTATATTCTGATTTTAAAGGATTTCCCTAATAAGACAAAATGGGGGCAATGCAGAAGAATTCAAATGAGGACAAATACCCAAGGAAATAAAAACGTGACGGATTTTTGCCGGTTTAAAATGAAGTGTGTTTGTTCGAAGACAGTATCAGCAGGGTCAGGTGAGCGAACGCGGACGCACGGAGGTATATGGAGGGAGGAGACTGCGATTTTTCTATTTTATTCGTTTTTGGACCGTGTGCCCTGTAACCGTGTGCGACAGATTTGAGGAGGTGTCAGCGGGTAGCAAAATACAAAATGTTGAATAAAACAAAATAAAAAGGGAGTAGTCACGTTCGTATGCAAGCAAAGATAGGCGACTAAATACAACACCGCAAGTATTTAGTTTGAATATGAATTGAACGGTTAATAGCAAGATAAGGGGGAAAACAGGACAAGCTGAACAAGCTGAACAGAAAAGTCGAATAAGGAAAGAAACTCAGAAACACAGAAATACAGAAAGAAAACACAAGTTGCGGAAAGAATTAGCGCAAAGAAAGTAAGGATAGTAGAGAAAATAGATAGATGGATAAATTGATGAATTGAGGAAAGGAAGGCTGAGGCTTATTTTCATGCGGGCACAGAACAAATGTATGACGCTCACTCCTCACGTCCGAACTAGCGAATGACTTAAGCTTTCATTACACAAACGATTCCAGAAGTTTGATACGACATTTGTATATATTTTTTTCACCTTTTACATTGGGTAACCGAAAACAGGAGACAACGTTATATTACTAACAAGAATAATACCTAGTGGTGGCTGGATCAATGATTATAGTGGTGGTCGCAGGGGAGCCCAAAAATGTCTCCCCCAGGTCAGCATGTTTTCCCCGTACAGAAAGCCAAGAAATTGACCACGCAGTCTGCCAATTATGGTCACGGCGTTGCATTATCGCACAGTCGGGAAATACCTTTTGTTTGCTAAATGCGACAGCATAATATGCGTGGGGCCTGACCGGTGTGCATATGGGGCTCACAGCAGCGCAGATTAGGGCGGCGATCCAGAGAAGGGCAAAAATAAATACCGATACAGATCATGTGTCCTCACGTGACTGGCGACCCCGGCAAAGTGTGGGGCCCACCACAGTTTTAGGGTTTGTTTCGAATGGGGTGGGGAAAAATGGGATTTGTGATATTTTTTAAGAGAGGTACCTCGATAACTGTGAAGGGCCAATTCTGCGGATCTGATTGGTTTTACGGATGCTTGTTGTCTCGTCAGGTTGTCTCACCTCCTGTTTCTCTGGCCGTCATTTCGGCAATCTTGGCTACGGGGTAATTCAATCGCCCTCCCCGACATGCTGTACGCACGGCATATAGAAACATGTATGCATATCAACAAAAACACAAAAGAAGCCTAACCTCACAGCGACAAGTACTACGACTGAGACATTTTCTGTGGCTTTTTTCTTGATCTGCAAGCAGAGACAAACCGGTACTCGCAAGCTGTGTTTTCAAATATCCCAAAGACGTATCTCATGTTTTCTCCCCGAAATACGAGTCGGTGGGGACTTATGATTATCCTCGCGGCGTGCTCGTGGAGCCAAAATTCCCCTCCCGCATTAGCACGTGATGCATGGGAGTGCGTCTTCGTAATTAGACGCTGTCCAATCGGTGACTGTAAAACTTCTCCCTCGTCCGGTGCTTGGCAAAGATGCCGGGGCAAAAAAGATAAGACATGATAGTCTGGTATGTATTGCCGCAGTACATATACATGGCTGTCACCACGGAGCACAACCGTATGCCTCAGGATTTGGAGCATTTATCGGGGCATTGGTCTTTTTTTTATGTCCTTTCGGGGTAATTTTTCGGTCCAGCTTGATAGCTTTTGTCTTTCATAAGTCCTCTTGTTTCAATTCTCGCTTGTATATTGTTGAATATGGTGGTTTACCTGCACACACTATATTCTTGGCCGGCGTTGTTTTTAGTATTAAAGTTATTCTGACTTGCTACCTGCCCTAAGGGTGTTGGAATCAATAACTTGGCTGTTTTTTTTTTTTTTTTTTTTTTTTTGACGTGCACCTACAATATCACATCTTTTTTGAAGCCGTAAAGATTTTTCTGCAGTCTACAAGAAGTGTGTGGACCAATTGTTTTTGGTGATGTTATTATATTTATTCTTATCAAGTGGGTGTGATTTAATTCCAGGTAAATTTCTTTAAAACTTGAGAAGTCTCTTAGACGATTTTTCATCACAGCCAAAGAGAATTAATAGATTGAAAAGTGATTCAGAATGAATATAATCTTGTTGAAAAGGGTTCACACTAGGCCAATTTAGACCGAATCACTTCGGCCTAGTAATCTGGGTGAGCATTTGAAGTCTGTACGTCCAAGATACTGGGCTTTTATCATAGATGTATATTGTTGCTATTCGTTCGGGTCATTGAGGACTCCAAAATTGGGAATTCTCAGAATCCCAGATAAACATTCTATTTTATTCCGAAAGGTTTGATCAACTTAACTTTCAATCTTTCCAACTTCATTACACCCAACGACCAAAAACAGCACAGTGACCGTGGTGAATAATTATATTCATATTATACATGCTACTAAGACTTCTCACTGGACTAGCGAATCATCTACCACTACTGTGATACCATCGAATGGCGGCCAACCAACTATTGTTGTTCGTTTGCCTCAAGCCACTACGACAACCGATGGTTCAATTCGGAATGTTTTCTTCCAAAAATGTTATGTTCTGCTAGTCGTAAATATCGGTGGAGGTGCTTTATTTGCGTATGTATAAGCGACGCGTGGCTCGCTGTGGCCTTCCGCTCACCTGAAACGCCAGACTACATCCATTATTACCACTTGCAATGCCGGGGTTTTGATTGAAACAACGATCTTTCTTTTTTCGAGCGATTCATTATGTGAACAAGCTGAATTTTGAATTAATGCAAGTCAATTTTGGAGATTTACTGATTGTGTTTACGTGTGTTTTTTTTTTCCTCGCTTATTATTGCCTCTCCTCGCTGAGAAATAACTACCCCAGAAAAATGCCACCTTAGTAGAAATCCAGACGTACTTGTCTATGATACACCCGGAGTATTCCTCCCCACAGTCAAAGACGCTGAAATGCTTTGCTCTATCTCTTGTTGGTTGCATCCAGTCCTCTTTCTTTGATCTCCTGATTCAGGCAGATGGTTGTCCAATCTTTTATAGAAAGATCCAGAAGGGAAGAAACTTTGGAGGTCTTTGCCGGGTAACGCCGAAGCCATCTCTCGCGGAACTTACCCCATTGAGTACAGTAACAACATCTTAGATGCAGGTCTGAAATGCACGCGATGTTATTAAACTATCGTGGCTCTTCATACCTAATGGTGAATAAGCCATGAACTTTTTTGGGGGATTATTTATTAGGCTAGTTAATATTGTATAGGGTATATTTCTTCCAACTTCAAAAATCTAAAAATGGGCGTAATGGCTTAAAAATTGTGTTTAAAGTTTTACTGTAAGAGGGCATCCAGACCTCAGCCACATGTGGCCTATTGTCACCTGACTGTAATCACGTGATTGATACGTGCGCGGTCCAGTACACGTCTAGTATTACCAGAGTAAGGCATCACCTATACTCTTCGTATCCCCTGAAAGGAGGTTACATCCTTTCATTTACGATAATTTGATTAAACACAGATGTTCTTTCAGTTAACGAGAAATTTACAAACCGCCCCAAAATCAGTCTTTTTTGATGTAGAAAAAAATCTCACATGTTAATGAATAATGACTAAAATTCTGTTTTTTGAAGCCTTCAGGAAAGGTACTCGTGATAATTGTTGTTGAAAAGGACCACTTTCGAATATTATGATATCCTGCATATATTCCCGATATTGGCTGAACCCGAATCTGATCATGGGAATGAGGATTGCATCACTGTGGTATACTTGGACAAACCACACATGCCTATTAGTTGATAGAATAGAGAAATTTTGTTTTAGTAAGCTTCATACACAGTGAAAGGTGGTGACGTGAAAGTGATTCCTCTTTAAAATATCATTCGCTCGAGGCTCTGTTGAAAATTTCCTTCGGTGCCAGAAGATTCAATTATCTCCATTCTTCTTGCTGCTCTTGTTTCGATAAATTCGACAGTGGTTCTTCTCAATTGGAAAATCAATGAACGAACATATTCCGACCGTTGAGCATTTGCTAGTCCGTCAAAATGCGATATGATTATTTCATAATCTTCCGCCAGTGACTCCAAACACGTATCTTAATCGCTCTCATGCCTACCCGCTCTTTCTTCAAGAAACGCGGTGCCCGCTTCCTTATTTGTGCCTCGCCGTGCTTGATATCCTTCTCATTCTCATAATTTTCTGCTAATTTGCGCTCCTCTTCAGGCTCAGCAAATTCTCTGGCATTGTCGAAAGGGGTGAATCCCGCCTCAATATGACTTCCGTGTACAATAGAGGCAACTTTGTCAATCTCGGAATTGGTTTCAGCTCCAGAATCTTGGTGACTTTCTGTGTGATTTCTGTAACCGTGGCTGTATTCATCCGAGAGCAGGTCGATATGGTGTCTCAGAGTGCCCCTTCCTACACTAAAGAACTCATCTCCGTCGCTTTCATTCGGACTTTGTAACAGAACAATAGATTCCTGTCCAATAGAATCTTGTACGGTATCATCTTCCATTTCGAGAGACACATCAACTGATGATACTTGCAGTGGATCAAAGATTGTGCTTTTGCGGAAACAGTCGGCAATTGTGGATGATTCCAAACGATTAAGCCAAGCCTCGAAAAACCCAATCAATGCATGGCTTTGATTAATATTTTCGTACGGACCCTCGCCATTTTTCCACTTGGGCATGGCAGAGTCCATAAATTGATGTCTATAATGACATTTCGTTGTCTGAAGAATACCTTGGTCGAGAGCTTGAAACAAAGGTGTGATGTTTGCTGGAAGGTATTGAATTCGAACGTTCAGAGGCGGTGGTTTAAGACGCTCGCCGCTTTTATTACCTGAGAAATTGTCCATCAAAAGAAGGACTTTGCGTTCTGAACCAATGTACTCATGCATGACGTACCGCTTCAGACCAGAAGATAAGTGGGACATTCGCTTTAAAGAGAAGCACGCGGGCTTTGTCTTGAATAGTGCGATGAATACGCTCCACTTTGCCATTCTGGTAAGACAGATGAGTGTCGCAGTAACTAGCGTGAATTCCACAGGATTCATAGAATTTGGTCATGTTCTGAAATTCACAACCGTTATCCAGACACTCTAGACGAGGCCAGTGCTCCGTTTGTAACTCCGTCTTGCTTCGTTTGATAAAGTTATTGAGTACCCTCGTGGCCAGTGACTTTTCCTCAAGAGCAACGGCACAGACCTATCAACGATTGTGAGGAAATATTTCGCTCTATCGTAACCAATGGGATTATTGCAGGGACCATGAATATCAGCAAAGAGCACTTCGAAAGGTCTCGTCACAGGAATAGTTTCCGTACCAACCTTGGGCATAGTGAGAGTAGACGGAGCAATTTGACATGCCGCACACTCAGAAAACGGAATGTGATCAATTTTTGCAAGTTTCCATTTCTCAATGAGGTGTTTAAACTGCTGTTCACTAGGATGCCCAAAACGGTAGTGCCACTCGTACCATAACTTTCGTCTCTGTATTTGTGTTTTCAGTAAGTCCTTCACATCACCAATATTAAGCTGCAGTGACAGAAACAATGCAGACACAGTTGCCACCTCTTTGTACTCGTCAAACTTCTGGAGATTGGTCAGAAGAGTAAGAGCTATGTGAGGACAATCGTCGATATTCTTACCAAGACACTTTCCGGTTTCAACTCGAATTAGATCAACATCCAATCATAGGCATTTAAACCAGGGAGTTGCTTTGGGCTGACGATATTACCTTCAAAGGTAGGACAGTAATATACGTCGCACAAATGGATCAAAGAGTTATCAGAAAAACGACAGAAAAGTTTTAATTTTGCTACAAGAGTTGGTGAACTTCTCTGTCGTCTTTCTGATAACTCTTTGGTGCATTTGATGACTTGGGGCAATGAACCTTTCGTGCCTTTGCTGATAAAAAAGATGTTTAATCTTTCCAGGCCATCTGCGTTGCAACACAATAAAAAGGTGTTTCGCTCTCCGTTTGGATTTCTTTCAGGACCAGCTTCAAAACATTGGGTATACTCGGGAGCCTTCTTGTAGTAGAGAGCACTTTCGTCCATATTGAAAATATCTCTTGCGGTGTAATGGCTGAAAATTTCTCCTACATTAGACATTGCCAGAATCGCCTCCTCAGACACTGAGCACGTTCGCCATGGGTTCTTCGCCGCTTGATTAATAACCGCTTTTCCAATCTACCTAACGTCCCACTGTTGAAACTGAGTCCTTGTTCTCCGGGCCATTTGATTTCGTCCCAACACCATGTGCCAAACCATGATTCGTCTGCCATTACACCTCCGTTCCGTAAAATTAGTTCAATTCCGGAACGAAGATGGGATTCAATCTTGGGCCACGTGGGTTTACGGGACCTATTTCCTGTCCAAAGGGTCTTCTTTGTGGTGCAAGGTGACTAAATAATCCATTAATAATTCTTGAAACTGTGGGTTGAGAGGTTGGTGGGCCTAATTTCTGCTGAACTCTGTGAGCAATATGTGACTGACTTCATTTATGCCCAATCTTGGAACATTTGAGAATATACGCATTAATAGCGTCTCTCGGATCCGCACCCGATGTGTCATATTTTAGAGAAGGTTGTGAAGATTATATTCATGCAAGCTTTATTAATTTATCTTTGTTGATACTTTGGTTGCAACGCGCATGCTCAAAATGAAGCTTGTAACGTGACAACGGTCACGTGACCCGTCACGTGTCTTACATAAAAAAGACCAGTTTCTGCATGAAACAGCTTAACTTTGGGTAAAACTCAATGGTAGTACTTATTGACATATAATATGCCCTCTGATGTCACAAACTGTGGCTTAACTATTCTCAGTGGTGTGCAATAATTTGATGCATGCGAAACCTATACATTTATCGAGATCGAGCCTGAACGAGTTATTCATATAGGATGATGTTACTGTAGCTGGGAATATTTATAAGCCCCAGCCTGGGTATTGGCGGGGTTTGTCTTGGCTAGAAAGAGTAAGTCCTTTTTTGAAGAAACACACGAGAAAAAGTTTCATTTCTGAATTTCACAATTAACAAAGTTGTGAGGAAGTAGCTACACATCAGTGATGGTATAAGGCCCAACACGGTCCTTCTAAGCCGGACAATGTCCGTGGTTAGCTGGGACCAAAAGCTTATTTAGGTCTATTAACGGAATACACACCTAAACCCTCAGAATATGCTCCATATAGGATCCTATTCTGACCCAAGGCCAGTCACTCTTTAGTGCATTTTCTCATCTTTGTTTTTTTTACGATGCCCTGTTTTGCTCAATATATGGCGGTTTTTTGCTACTTTAACGTTACTATTTTTTCAGATGTTATTTAAATATCAGACATTTGCAGTAATATTCCAAATTGTACTTAATGAGTTTGGTGTTAGTGAATTGGCATTGGACTATTGATTTCTATTGATGTAGTTATAATAAGTGTAGATTAAAATTAGTAAAGTGCGAAATTTAGCGACAAATATTTTAAGCTATATTTTGATATTTTGATATTTTTACTATTAATAGATGTAGATCCTGACCCGGGGTAAACTTTACTAAAAAATATATCCTCATATATCGATTCGATATATGTGTAAAACTAGGCTATGACCAGGTGCTTCAGCTCGAGCTTATGCGTGGGCACGAATTGGAGGTGGTGAGGTATTGAGACGAACAAAGGAGCACATTCGAGGCGAAGCTGACCGGAGAGCACTGGCCCAAACAATGAGTATCATCAAGATAGTGGGGTCTCTCAGCAGGGAGAGTGACACCAGTGATCAGCTGGTTCATTGTCTACTACGCTGAATGGTAGCCGATTGGCTAGCGAGCTCCCAAATCAGCATAGACTCGTGTAAGAAAGTTGGGCAATCCCACTTGGACTTTTGCGATGTACAATGAGACTTCGTTGATGGTATACGCCAAATTCGAGGACAAAAGAGAGAAGGTTTATGTAGTTTTCAGTTAGCTCACCGAAAACCATCTCATGTCTGCAACTCGGGCCAACGATCCCGAAAGCTCAACCAATGGGCGTAATTCGCCAACTTATGAGTTGCCATCATTTGAGTACTCCCCACAAGTTATTCAAATGGGCATACACTTGGAAACTCGAGCCCTTAAAAGAAGGCATATGAGAAATATCATCTTTAGTTGTACTCAATACACTTACGAGACCAAATCGAAGCAGTCGACACTCAACTCAACGAACTTGAAAAGCCATTGAAAGACAAACATGAGGCTATGCTTCGGGCATTGAGAGAAAAAGCAGAGGACTCGGATTTACCACGTGAGGACACGTTTTTATCGTCGAACATCCTCACTTCATTGGATACTTCAAGGTCAGTCATCGATTCCTTCTTCAGTCACGCAAGCCCTGGTTATGCCAGCTCTGCCGTGAGACCAACTCCGATCTTGGTGCCGAGGGTGGCGACTCATGCCCCTTTCGACACGAGCGTGTATAAGATTGTCTTTTTTGAAAATTTGATGTCGAATGATCTTCCTTTTGTTCACGTCGAAAGCCATGCCTTGAAAGCGCTCCTTGCGTACTCCAGGAGATATGGGACTTCACTTCCCAATTTGACTTGCGCTGAAATGAGAGCGGACCTCGACACATTGTTTACTAATGCAGTTGAATTCTTAAAGAGTCGAATTGCTAGTCACAAAGGTCGCTTCGCTCTCACTTTCGATGAATGGAAATCAGGAACAACTTCGACTATTTCGCGATTACTTTGCACTTTAACAATGAACAATTCGTCTTGGAGAAATGTTATCGGCTTTGAGGTTCTCAATGCAGATACCTCTTACACATGCGATGTCTTGTACCAGCATCTTGATCGAGTTCTTTCTGAGTACGCTATAAAGGATCGCATAATCTCTATTACCAGAGATAATGCTGGGCCTATTAATACCTTGATAGAGAATTTCAAAGAAGAGTTAGACGACAATGATGCGGGGTTAGAATTCAGTGGAGACACACGCTGCGTCTGACACGTGTTGAACTTGGCGACTAAGGCATTCTTGTGCTACACCTATTTCAAACCCAATAATTCAGAGATCTTTCGCGAGTCATTGAAAGTTACGAAGGAAGCTCACCCGGCTCTTGAAGATTTCTTCTTTCGCATGGAGGGCATACCCAAAATCGTGAACTCTATCATCATTGGAACTCACCACAATCATGTTTTGAAGAACACTTTACTGAGACTTGTCAGAGAGAAAAAGACAGGGGAAGGTAAGAAGACAGGTCCCGAAATCTTACTTAGGAGCAATGATACTCGGTGGCTCTCGAATTATGAGATGCTTGAGCGTTTTTGTTTTTTCACTAAGACATTACGGAGTTATTCCATGAAGTCAAAGCTCAGTCAAAATCAAAACGCCAAAACTACAAACTCGCATCCTTGAATATTGATGTTTTTACATGGGACCACTAATCGACTATTTGCGGTATCCTTGAAGTATTTGTGGAAGCCACGACGCTGCTCCAAGCTGACACTTATGAGACAAGCAATATGACTATTCTCTGTGTGTGTGGGGTTTTGAAGGCGCTTGAGAAGTGGGAGTCCCAAGAAGTTACGCAGACAAATCCGTTGATGGCGTTGGGATTGCAAGAGGCTCGTAAGAAAATTCTTCAGTATTATCCTGCGTATTCAGATGATATTGAGCCAATTAAATATATTTATTTCGCTACAGTGCTCGATCCTCATATGAAACTAGGCGTGTTTCGGGACTTGGGGTTGTCAAACTCGACCGTACATGCCATTGAAGACTGCGTTTTCGAGGTCTTTCGCCGTTACAAGCGAGAGCTCGCTGCTGAGGATAGGGGAGGTTCAAAAAGAAGAAAAGGTAATAAAGCGATAAGGCAATCGCTGCAAGAACCAGGAAAAATGAGCGATTTGTTTTACAAAGAACAAGCTACTGAATGCGACGACAACGAGATCGAAATTCTGAAGTACATAGCTCAATTTCGGTCCCCGCGCTCCCTTTCTATTCTTAGCTTTTATAAGACCCAGGAAAGCTTGTTTCCTACGATTTGTCGGATGGCGAAAGATTTCTTATTTATGATGGCAATGTCCGCACCTTCTGAATCTTTATTTTCTCGGGTGAAGAACATAGTCACTGATAAGCGAAACAGACTGGATCCAAGTACGATCAGAATTTTGGCCATTATCAAGGCGAGAGGCTTATTCAGAGACGAAATGACCATCCTCGATGATTCTTTAAATGTCATTCAAGTAAACGGATATGTTCAAGATAGCGTAACGGCTGCTGATACCCGTGAGGTCCAAATTCTCGAACGAGAATGAAGAGGAGTTGATTTATGATAGTAGCTTTTGATGCTTCTTACGTTTTAATTATTCTTTTGTGTTTTTGTTGAAAGAGGCTCAGAGTAGAACTTTACTAGATATTCTGTGCGGCTTAAGCGGGGTGTGTCCGGCTGAATCGGACTTCTCTTGACAAAGTGCCCGCTAATCAAGGAAATTGGATTTTTTAGATACGATTAAGCCCTTCCGAATGTGATTTCAAATAGCCACAGCACTAGTCCATACCTCGAACCCTGAGTTTGATAGCCTCATAGACTCTCAACATATACTCGTATCATCCCAGGTGCCTAAGAAGCTCCCTCAAAGCAACCACTTGTGAAATAATCTTTATGTACTCGTGAAGCATCGAAGAGAGGACCCACAATGCCTTGAAGTTTTCCTTTGATAAATCACGATCGCGACATCCAAAAGCATTGAAACTAGTATGTTGCATTGTTTTTAGCATATTGCATATAATAAAGTCGATCATTGACATTGGAAGCTTCAGAATCAATGGGTCTGCCAAAGTATGTTCATGGAAGTTTTGCATCGCTATCTTGCATACTTGAAAAGATACATCTTGGCTGATTTTCCTTGATTCTTTGTTGTTTTCACTGCCATATAACATCTTCACAGTATTCTTAGACATCATAGCGGAATTCTTGAAGTTCCTAGCAAGGGCAGAAATCTTATTAATAACATCGATGTCACTAGTCCCTGAAGTTGTATCGATGTGTTTATAATCATACGCCTTAATTGACAAGAAAATGGAGTTGATGAAAGTTTCGTCCAAGTTGTTGGTACCGTCCCCAAGATCACCGGCCCCGGATACTTCTAGGTCGTATATCATTTCTTTGATAACATCATCCTTGTATTGGAATTTGACTTTACACAGTGTCAATTCATTAACTCGTATCATCGCCCTCAAGATACTAACAAATGTTCCCAAGGTATTTTCAAGAATAGGTCGTAGATGGTTGGTTTCAGTTTCGATTGCATAGATAAGCCGATTCATTCCACTTTGAAACTGAACTTTTGAATCCCAAGGGACCTCTTCATCTGACGAGACAACCACAGGGAATACCATGAGCAAGATGACAAGATATAAGTGCATGTACATCTCTTTTTCAGCAGACTTATTTTGCAAAACTGTCATTGCTTTAAAGAACTCCCTGCAAAAAGAATCATCTTTCTCATCAAAACACTTTCCACCAGAGAATGCTTTTAAAAGAAGATCTAAATTAACATTATGCGATTTCAAAATCTTCAATGAAGTTTTCATGGTGGCATGAGACCATGGAGATAACTTCGGAACTGTATTAGGTATGACTTCCCAGCTTCGAGGTGAACAGTCTGTGAGGGGATATGTCAGAGATGAGTCACAAAAACTGTTCAATGGTTTGATAAGGCCGTATCGTGCGCTTGTCCTTTCCCGTCCATTTTCAGGGCATGGAACACCCACATGTGGATCGGGGATTCCCCTTTGGAGGTCACTTATCTTCCTGACCGGGCCCATTGTCTGTGGAAATTTTCTAAAGTGGCTTCTAAGTTGCGACATATCTAGATGAAGCAATCTAAGAACGTCGTCATCGACTATCGACCGGTTCCACGTGATACCCGTGTAATAGAGTATTGTTTTTCTCCTTTTTCCCAATCTCTTTGTAGCTAAGTTCGGACATACTAGCTTAAGGAGCTTCCCAAATATGGAGTGGGCGAAAATAATAGTTTCCTCAGCGCAGCTTGCTCTGGATGTTTGTTCGTTCATAAACCTCTGACAAATAATGTAGTATGCCTTGTAAAGAGATATTTTTGGAAGTTTTTGGTCACTCTGTGGAAAGGGCTTCGCTTCTTCAATGCAAGCAAGAATTATCTTTATAGCAAAGAAGGTTCGAAAAAACTCATGGCAATTAATTATAGACACCGGCGACTTCTTTCCATGAAGAACTTTGGTGACTTGCGGGCTGTTAAATTCAGTGAGAATAACCTGACAAAATTCTACTGCCTGGTTTTTGCCTTCGGTCGATTGAAAATTATCTGCGTGCGGAAATTGATTATTCAGCCGAGACTCCCTTGTAGCCTTATTGTTGCTGTAAAGTAGATTGAAGAGAAGGCCCAATGGAACTTGGTGGTGAAATTCTCTCAAGAACTTCACTAAAAAGTTTCTGAAATTATACCCATTAATTTGGCCAAGCAAAGTCGCAAACTTTTCGAACGGGCCTTCCACTTGTGTCTTTTTCGTTTCTTTGTCTGTGGATTTTCCAGGAGCCAGCTTTCGAGTACATGTATTGTCAACTGTTTGATACATCATATGTTCTTTTGGACTTAGTACTTTGAGGCTTTGCAGGGCCTTTAATGGAGAACCTCTTGGAGTCGCAGCTTCAACGAGCTTCATTGGAGAAGTACATTGTTCACGACGTATGGTGTTGGTTATGGCTTGGGTTTGCGAGGAATTTATGAGTGGTTGAAACTTGGATGAATCTTGAAAATTTTCTTTTTCGATTAATGGTCGGCATGATGTTGTAAACTCTGTACAAAGTATCTCCAAATCAGGAAAGCTCGGCCTTTGCTGTGGGTAAACAAGCAGATACGGCGCCTTGGTATCCGCCAAGTATGGGTCACTATTGTTGCTTGCGGAATTGATGTCGAAATCTAAAATATTCCCATTTTCAACCGTAGATGGTGGATTATCAAAATGGTCTTTCAAACAGGCTGAAACCTCTGTGGCTTTGTTTGGCCGGTTTCGAGAAAAGGTGAATAGAGAGGGAATACTGGCTGAAGTAATTTCCCTATCGATAATTTGAAAGCCATTGGAAGAATAATCGACATCATCTTCAACAACACGGCCTTTTCTTTCATATTTTGACTGTACTTGACGTCGTGGCATTTGAAAAGAAAAATGAACAAGATTAATACTGGGCAAGAATGTATTTGGATGCGATACTTCCGCGTTAAATAACATCACTTGCTCCTCTTTAAACAGTGGTAGTTCAAGGTTGCGAATAAAGACAGGCTTGAGTCAAATGGCGGAATAGTTCTGCACATTAACAGTTGCATATTCCGAAGGAATTATTTACTTGTGTTCTCACCGATTTGGAGATGCTCCTACAGTCCGTCATGCGGACGAGTATGTTTATGAATTTCTTTTTGGTCCACGCTTTGTTGATATTGAAGACCGATTAAATCTTTCTTGGAAAGAAATGTTCAATCAGGATGCAGCACATTGCACTTGGTGTCCACTAGTTTGAAGAATTACTGAAGGTCTCGTGCAACGCTTCTCAAAGTATGTTGACACGTGGGCTACATTTTACAAACCCCTTATCAAAGATGAAGAACATGATACCAGGTGAAGATCCGCACAACAAGCCTGCATATAATTAGAATGTTGATGATTGCCGTGCCAAGCAATCCAGTAAAATAGTCGTCAAATTTTGTGCGTCGGGCCCGCCTGCCATCGACCTTTGCCGATGCAGCCTTCATTGCATTTTTGACGGTGGTGCTGACACGCCCATCAAAAGCAACAATAAGAAAAACAACAATAACAAAAACAACAAGTAAACAACTGATAGGCGATCCACTAAAAGTGATGGCAAAGTTTGCATCACTGTAACTTACTACTCCTCGAGAGGAATCTGCAAAGTATATTAAGCCATAATGTCTCGTTCCTTTAAGGTAGTGGAGTACCCTGATATCAGCCGTCATATGTTTTTCTCGTGGCAGAGAAAGAAACCTTGAAAATTTCAGAACTATGAATGAGATGTCAAAACGAACCGTACCTGCTGCATAAAGTAGCTCGCCAATGATTGATCGGTACGTCGAGTGATCACATAGTTCTTCCTGAGAGTACTCGTCGATAGCTAGGTCTTCCTTAATAGCTGGTGTGCTTAGGACGATATTTCTCCATATTGAAGTCCCGAAGGAGTGAATCAATATAATCAGACAAATGAAACTTCGAGTACCCATCACAGATGTCGACATTAACACCGAGTGGTTGTTTCATGTAGAGCTCTTGTTGTATTACGCCATTAAGAAAAGCTGTCTTAACATCCACTTGATTCACAATTATGTTATTTTGGGCCGCAATGGCAAATACAAGACGGACTCTCGCATGTCAGATAACTGGAGCAAAGGTATCTTCAAAGTCAATGCCTTGAACTTGGGTATAACCTTTTGCTACAAGCCTAGCTTTTCTCAAACCACCCTTGATTAGGAAAACCCACTTGCAACCAATCGGTGAGACATTTGGGGGGTACGCCACAGCATGAAATGTCTGATTTTCCAAGAGAGAAGACATTTCGAGGTCACATGCTTCTTTCCATTTGCCATCCATATCATTCCTATTAAATAGGGATTTGGATTTTTACGGACAAAAGATAAAAAAGAACTATATATTGTATTACAGGTTTAATAGTTCAGTTCTTTTCAATATGTGCTACGCGTAGAGAATTGTTGGTTTTTCTTAGAATCCTTTTGGTTGATGCAACTTTCTTATCGGGGGCTGTTCAAATAAACGGGCCTGGAAGTCCGAGACAGACTGCACATGCCGTGTCGCACAGGACGGAGAAAAAATTTCATTACCGAATCAGCACCCGAACTTCGGTTATTGACGGTTAATCAATTTACCGATCCGGCGGAACGGAACCTGTGTGGCCCAGTAGGAACAGTTGATTTTTGGGCCTGTTCATCTCATGTTGCACGGTGCCAGCAGTATATTTTGTGCAACCAGAGGTTTGATGTTGGTTTGAAAATGGAAGGTGATCCTCGTTGTATCAGTGTATCGAATTATTCGTGAAGTTATGCACGTTTATAACGATTCATTCTAATATTATCGTCTTCCAAAGTTCCCCCCGAAATATGATAGAATTGGATATTTGCAAAGATTTAACCAAATCTCAGCCAAATTACCAAGCTCCCACTACTATTCAATACACGTGAGTCTTAAAAGTCCCGGTTGAAGAGTGGTTTTTTTGAAACCAGAAATCAGATGCCGGACGTACTTGTGTATACGCTTTTGCAAAAAGTGTTGTTGTCATACAGGAGGGACGAATCCAGAGTTAATAATCAGGGCAAAAAAAAATCACAGGCACTTGCTAGGGTGATTCAAATCGAGTAATATGAAGAGATCATAACTGATTTAGGTGCAAAAAACTACAAGTTAAGCCATTTACGGGCAGGCTTGTCGAATATATGGTAACTGTGCATGACTTGCATCCCTCATTAACATGTCCTGTGTTCCTTAATAATGGTAGATCATGGTGCAAGCACATTTTCTCAGGAGAGTTTCTTTTCACGGCGGTCAGAGCCATTTGAAGACATTATATCAACCGAAGGCAATGTTCAAGAAGCTATGGAGCCCCTCGCTGCCCTCGGTGAGTTTGAAAGCGAAATGACTTCAATAGTCGCCGAAGATGCGACTGATCGTGAATCAATGGGAGAGGAGAGCTTCTACGAAACTTCTACCAGTGAAGCAGATTTATACTCAGCAGAAGATGGGTCAAGTAACACAAGCACTGTTAGTGTTGAAGAATAAAACGATTTGGGGGCCAGTTTACGCCAAAATGTGATTGAGAACAGTTCGCAGATTAAAGAGGTCGACAGACATCCAAAACAATCGTCAGATAAGTGGGTCGGCACTGTTTACATGTGTGGATGTATTTTAGACCTACAAACGATGGATATCGCTCGGAAGAACGGCGGCGGAGCGAGATCTAAAGCAACATCTTATTCGGGGTCTTCTATACATCTTCCAAGTGTTCGTGACTGACTTCTTGGAAGATAACTTGAACGTCAGAGCAGGACAATCAACCTGGTGGAAGCTCTTGAAAGGAAATTACATAACTTCGGAGGCGTTATATAGTAAACAAATTTAATGAAATTTATAGCTAAAAAATTGGATGAGGTATCTTGGTGTACATCACATAGATTCTTTCGGAGTTCGAAAAGCAAGAAGAAACACGTGCTCACTTGAATTTGACAAAATAAAGTGCAAATTGGCGTGCCAAAATTTGACGACACGTTTAACGCGGTTGTAGGTTTTCTCCATCTCATCCAACCTGTCCCACCACTGCATGCAGATATTTGCAAGTACGATCACCCTGTGCCGGACATATTCGATGCAAAGTAAATACAGGACACATCGGCGGAATTTGCCGAGAAAGATTTTAAAAGGTAATGGATGCCGGTATCCCGCAGATACTACCAATGATAAAATTTGCCAAGAACTAACTAGTGAGTATTTAAGAAGTGAAATCCCGATGGAGCTATAGTCGGCATCTTGATGCTGGTTTTCTATTTCCTATGGAATCACCGTGGCATTATATTGTAGGCAGGCATTTTCTGGGAGACTATATGCAGGGCGACAACCTCGGTGAACGCCGTATGCCCTTTCGCACAGCAGACTCAGTCATATCAGTGATGCACAAACGCGCGTACATGCTCCGTACGTACGCATTCCGTACCGCCCGTACGCCAGCGACTTGCGTACCCGTACCCGTACCCAAATGGGGGGCCCGTACCCGTACCCGTACAATATTTACTATTCACAAGAGAAAATGTCATAAAATCTTGAATTGCTCAAAGACATAGCTATAAAAAAAGAGAATTTAATGTTTGTTTGCATTTTAAAAGTGATTGCTAAATAGGTATATGAACTTACTCCCCAAAAATTTGATTTGAAGAAGTTTCAACGACTTCGTCGTCGTCTTCGATGTCATCAATTATGAGCAAATTCTCTGTTTCCGCATTTTCTTTTTGTTGGCTTAGTTGTTCAGTTGGTTTTGCATTACCATCGGTGTCTTCATT